>JAVIAB010000051.1:118120408-118247908 GCA_032433765.1 Megaustenia siamemsis | reverse complement strand
TCATGTTAAATGTATGTAATAAAATAGGACTGTGTGAGCCAATCATAGCACGCCAATTATTCTGGGACAGCAGGTTCTGCCCGCTGTATGTATAGCTATTTCTATAATAACGTGCAATTTAAGGTAATTTATACATTTATGTTCGCTGTACGGGTGGATATTATATGAATAGATAATTACGATTGTCTATCTAGGTCTTGATCATGGCTGCTCGATTGAGCTTATATTTATTATCAGCTAGTAGGTCAGTGGTTCCCAAAGTGCTCCCGGGGCGTCGCAAAATTTTGGCATGGGCGCCGCACTGAGGATATTGTCGTGTGCCTACTCAACGATTATAAATACTAAAATGAGTTTGACAAAATCGATATAGGCCTAATTTTTTGTTTAGTACATAAACGGGTTTCTACAGGATAGTATTAATTATGATGGCACTTACCATCGAATGTATCCTTTCAGTAAAACACAGTAAGCTAATATTAATTAATATTGTGTGATTATGCGCGCTATCTTTTCCACACTAGGCGCAGTGTTTCGTTACATTCAGTGCGCAAATTCAACGTACTTGAATTCGCTGGAACGTTGAGGAAGTAACAAAAACATATATTTCTATAACACGCATTATGTATTTTCTGAGTATGTGATATGATTAATCTTGTGTATGTGGAAACATTTTCTAAATACCAATTGTAAACAATGAGGATGCTCTATGTTTTTTTTTTAATTTTGTATTTTTGCCTACCTTAAATCTTGTGTATATCTTTATTGTTATTGAGCTTCATTTATGTAGCTAAAGTAGTAATCTACCCAAAAATAAAAACAAGAATCAGAGATTACCCGACTTATAAGTTCGAAACTGCCATGAGATGAATGATTAGCAGGGAAAGAGAGCAGCTGGTATCAACAGTTTGGTAACCACTGCCTTAGGTACAATTATATCATATGACAATGTACGTTCATGCGTTTGAAGTTGTTGATTTTTATTTGCGTGAAAGCTTGATCAGCAAGATTATAAAAGTCACAGGTGGTGTAATGGACTGTAAACAAAATAACAGAAATGTTAGCAGATAGTAAATATATAATCAACAAATGTTATGAATAAATAGCAGAGCTGTTTGATGGTGAAAGAGACCAGAAACCAACAATAAGGGATATGTCTGGGTACACAATCTTAAAATCTGAAGTAGAGAAAGCTATAAATGCAATTTTAAAAAATATAGGAAATCTGTAGGGTCAGATAACACACAAACTGAGATCACAAGAGCCCTAGTAGTTCTTGGCACAGGAAAATAGTCACAGATCTGCGCAATGACAAATACAACACAGGATATACACGTTTTGAACTTTATTCATTAGCATTTATCGTCTTGCCCAAGAACACAGGTGCTGTGGAGTCCTGTGATTTTAGAACAATAAGTTTGATATGCCATATAACAAAGTTCTTGCTTACAATTACACAAGGAAGAATTCCAAATAAAATCAGTATGGAATCAAAAGAACACAAATTTAGATCTAAAAAGAACTGTCGGACAAGAAAAGCCATCTTCTGCATGAGAAGATCAACAGAAAAATATATAAAGTAAACAAACCAATAGGGAGCCGCGATAGTTCAGTGGTTAGTGAACTGGACTACAAAGGACAAGGGTTAGATCTCAATCGACGGCTTCCGGGTTCACCCAGCCTTAAATGGGTACCGGATTTTTTTCTGGGAAAGTAAAGCAGCACGGGCGTAACACAGACCACATTACCCCAAAAATCATGTGCTGAAGGTCATTAAAATATAGGGTCACTAACACCATATTTCCCTATACTCCACTTGGCGTGACGTGGATACTTTACTTTTTTACTTTTTAAAGAAACCAATTCACGCATGCTTCATAGACTACACCAAAACTTTGGATAGAATGCGCCATAAACAACTAATAAGATGTGTGAACGATTTTCATATAGATGGTGCTGACATAAGATCTATGTAATTTATACAATGAACAAACAACTGTGATAAAGTACAACAATGAGAACTCTGCACTTATTGATATAAACAGGTGAGTAAGGCAACACTGCATTATATCACGATGTCTATACAACTTATACACTGAGCAGGCCTTTGAAAACATCATGTGGACCCCATGTTGACTAAACATTAATCGATATTTAATCAATAATATAAGATGTGCTGATGATACCGTATTAATGGCAGAAAATCAAGACCTACAACAACTAGGAATAAAATAAACAAGACATGCAAAGAATATCGTTTGGATATAAATATTTAAAATATTAAAACTATGGTTATAAGGAGAGAAAACACAAAATATGCAAGTGGATATTGAAGTAGATGGAAAGAACCTAGAAAGAAAGAGTTCAAGAATATAGCTAACTTAGATATGCTGTAATAAATTATGGAAAATGTAAAACAGAACTGAACAAAAGAATAGGAATTACAAAAAGCAATGTTAACATGAAAATATACTCACATGAAAGCAAATAACACCAGAACTGAAACTACGAATTGTAAAATGTCATATTTACTCAACATTACCGTATGGTGCAGAAACATGGACATTAAATAAACAATTTGAAGCCTTTGAAATGCGGATCTATAAAAATTAGGGATAGTTGGATGGAGAGAAAAGAAGACAACCAATGAAGTTCTGAATCAGATGAAACTGAAAAAATACTTCAAACAATTCAAAAAAAGACAATTGAATTTTGTTTCGATGTGCAAAGAGACACAATACCCTATTAGATGTCATCTTAGAAGGAAAGACACAAGGTAGACGAGACAGAAGCAGATCATGAACAAAGTGGACTGATAGCATCAACAAGTTGACAAGTGAACCTCTGACAACATTCACCACCAACACAAGGGACACAAGAATAATGGCGTTCCTTGATAGCCAACCTTTGATGTAAAGACGATACCCAATGAATGATGGATAGCGTATGCAGTTAAGCTGATATTTGTCGGTAATTGTGTATTGTTGTGTATGAGGCAGACATGGTAGGAGATAGTGTATAGTTGATATATTTCGCTCGCACTCTTTCTTTACTACTTTTGGTTCTTGCATTTGGTATCAATCTTCCTCTTCTGCTACCTTGGTCCGACCACCTCATCTCTTCATTCTGCTGTTGTGGTTTACAGCAAGCTGCAAAATCTGCGCCCTTTATGCCTCACACATCCGATTTCGGCATATCATTCTTCGGTACCACGTTGTGCTCCTTTTTTCGATCCCCACTCGCTTGGCTGAACTAGTTAGTCTGTTACCACGGAGAAATGGAACATGATCTGAATTAGTTCTAAATTTCTGAACCGGACGTAAGCAGTCAGCAATGAGTCGCTGACCCGTTTTCGGCAAAAGGTCTGTAGAACATCTTTGACCGCCTTGATATCTGTTTATTCATTACAAGCAGGTCAGTTTTGTGGCATGACAAGCATTATCCTTTACGTAACTTACACAAATAAATATGTGTTCTTGTTTGATATATCTCGTATGTTGTTGACTCGTTAAATCACAATCACCGGACTCCAGCATTCTCTTTTTGTAATCTCTGTCTCTTTCTGACGCCCGTGAGCTTTCAAAGTCAAGACAGGTCCTGCATATTTTTTGTTATCGTTCCACTGCTTCCTCTTGGTGCCTGTGGTTTCATTGCTTTAACAACTGTGTGTGTGAGATAAATGTTTGCTATGGTTGAGAAGCGTGTTATATGGCTGTGCTCTCTCACCTTTTGTTTCTTCATGAACGTGAAGAGATTATCATGCTAACCAATATCTGTTCAGTTTCTTTGTTGAGCTTTTTCACTAGTGAAAAAAAAAGTAAAGCGCCCATCACGTCAAGTGGCGTATAGGGAATATGGTGTTAGTGACCATAATTTTTTACAGACCTTCGGCACATGATTTTTGGGGGTAATGTGGTCGGTACTACACATGTGCCGTTTTATTTCCCAGACAAAATCATGTACCCATTTAAGGCTGGGTGAACCCGGAAGCCGTCGATCAGGATCGAACCCGACCTTTGTAGTCCAGTTCACTAACCACTGAGCTGTTGTGGCTCCCCTACTTAATTTCTATATATTGTCCTTTCGAGCCGAAGACGGCACATAGGGCAGAACCACAATCTCAAAAACAGAAACCTTGCGTGCCAAAGTGACACATATTGCAGAGATCACTGCTCTAAAATATATGGTGCTGTTTCCATAATAATACTTTTTACAATGACAGCTTGTCAAGCTATCAATCAACCTCCTTAGTCGTCTCTTACGACATGCCCGGAAGGTCACAGTGTCACTATTCTTTACTTCCCTCTTAATGCGGCCCCGGAAACGCACAGGAATATATATATATATACAGTAAAGTCTCGATTATGCGGTACTCAATAATCCGGAATTCTCAATTTAACGGACTTTTTTTTTTTTTAATTATTATAGGGAGAAAGCTTGAATCATGTTTTGTTCAGTTAAATTAAATGCCTTTATCCGGAAATCGAAAACGCTACAACACGGTTTGTGCGCTGCGCTTACTTCTACAGGCTCTATCATTACACAATATTGCGTTTACAATAGTGTATTTACAGTAATATACTTCAAATAGGAGCGAACATATTTTATTCAATCCAGACATTGTGTCTCCAAATATTCCAAGTAAAAGCGACAGACAGTCTATATCTTCACTTTTTCCCCCGACTAAATGTTTTTGTCGAGAAATCTTAGTCGTGCCAAAAACACTTATCTACATGATTTTACAAATTTGCTTAATTTTCTCATAGCTTGCTTTAGATCTAAAGTTGGTCATGAATTTGTCAAAAATATGGCGTTTGACAGTCTGACCGAACATTAGAAGCAGACGTATTGTTTGTGAAAATTGAAGAGCCCATAACTTTGATGATTATAAATCAAAGGTTGAGCAGCCGGCGTGCAGTGACATAGAGATGGTGAGAAGAAAGGGGAGGGGTTCAAAAATTACCGACTGGAAATTCAAAAAGAGTAAGATACAGAGTTTGACGTTAGTTTGTCTCAGACATTTGTGCAAGCTGAAATTCGTTCCATCAGTATAAATTATACATGATATGCTATAAACGCATGTGTGCATACTTTTTAACGGAATACATTTTTGTGTTAAATAATGGCCTCTGCGAGTGCAAACCACAGCTCAATTTCCCGCAAAGGTAAACGCAAGCGAACTGTATTGACACTGAACCAGAAGATTGAAATCGCTAGTAGACTTGAAAAAGGCGTTAATCGCAACGTTTTGATGACTGAATTTGGCATAGCCTCTTCGACATTATATGACATACGAAATCAAAAAGATGAGTTGTTTAAGTTTGCGTCGGAGTCTGAAAGCAGCAACAATATACACCAGAGACGAAGTATGAAACGGCCAAAATTTGAAAAACTCGACGACGTCCTTTATGTGTGGTGGTTTTTAGAAAGAAGAAGAAAAGGAATGCCAATATCAGGACCCATGTTGATAGAGAAAGCTAGTGAATGTCACACGAATTTAAATATTTCTGAGCATTGCAATTTTTCAATCATGTTTTTTCATAAATTTTGAGTTTGGTTTTCTTACTCTCGATTATCCAGAAAAATTCAATTATCCAGAATGGGTTCTTCCCCGAGCATTCCGGATAATCGAGACTTTACTGTATATATATATATATAGTAAAGTGTCCCATCACATGGGATACATATGGAAATCCAAAGAAATTAGGCTAAATACAAAAATAAAAATTTTCAACTCAAATGTTAAGTCGGTCCTATTATATGGCTGTGAAACATGGAGAATAACAAAATTGACAATCACGAAGGTACAGACTTTCATTAATGGATGCTTACGCAGAATAAAGGGATGGAAATGGCAGGACAAAGTCACTAACGTGGAATTATGGAAATGTACCGGTCAAATACCAGTGGATAAAGAGATACAGCGAAGACGATGGCGATGGATAGGACACACACTACGGAAGCCAACTGAGAGTATTACACAACAGGCCCTTTTTTGGAATCCCAGGGGAAAAGACAAAGAGGAAGACCAAGGAATTCTTGGAGAAGACAGATTGAAGCAGAGATGAAGATGATGGGGAAGACATGGAATGATCTTAAAAGAATGGCAAAAAACAGAACGACTTGGAAAGTGTTTGTTGAAGACCTATGCTCCACTGGGAGCTATAAGGTAGAAGACTAGAAGCCCCATCACGCCAAGTGGCGTATAGGGAATATAGTGTTAGTGACCATAAATTTTACAGACCTTCGGCACATGATTTTTGGGGTAATGTGGTCAGTATTACGTCCATGCCGCTTTACTTTCCCAGACAAAAGTCCGGTACCCATTAAAGGCCTGATGGACCCGGAAGCCATCGGTTGGGATTGAACCCTACCTTTTGTCCTTTGTAGTCCAGTTCGCTAACCACTGAGCTATCGCGGCTCCCCTACTTAATATATGCCTATTAGTAAATATTTTATAGATTTTATACTGTTCTGTTCTGCAGATTCACGTACGGTAGACATAAATACTTGATATACGGATACTTTAAAAAAAGGGTCACGTTCAGACAGTAAACAAACAAGCCCACACACAGACAGTAAACAACAAGCCCACACACAGACAGTAAACAAACAAGCCCACACACAGACAGTAAACAAACAAGCCCATACACAGACAGTAAACAAACAAGCCCATACACAGACAGTAAACAAACACTTGTCCT
This sequence comes from Megaustenia siamemsis, assembly GCA_032433765.1. Lineage (NCBI taxonomy): Eukaryota > Metazoa > Mollusca > Gastropoda > Stylommatophora > Ariophantidae > Megaustenia > Megaustenia siamemsis. Next base: position 118,241,207 of record JAVIAB010000051.1, on the reverse strand, counting down.
ATTTTTTAAAAATTACTAGTAATGTAGTTTAAACATGATAAGCCTATGATTTTACAACATGATGTCTATCACCTCTCAAACGTGTGGATAGCTTGTTGGTGATTTGCCTTTAAGGTACATGCTTCTCAAACAAAAAGGAAAAACAGTCCGACTGGAAATCGTCTGTGTTTCATCTGGTCTGGTCGATGTGCTTCTATCTATTCAAATTAGTTTCAGTGTAAAAAGGCTTGCTAAAATTTAAAAAGAGACAAGAAATTAGAAAAACAAATAATTATTATTAGAGATGCCATCAAAGCAGCGAGGTTTATTTTTAAAAATGTTTTCAGTCATTTATCTTAATGCTACATTACACACACCTTATTTGCCTCAAAACAGTTATGTTCGTGTTTCCAGAAGAAGCCCTTTAGAGGTCGAAATGTTGACACGGTCTGTGGTTTCTTTCTAAACCATAAAGTTCAAAGACGTATATTGTCATTCATATTTTTTCCCTGTACTTCACTCTGAGAAACGCATACTCTACCTCTTGATGGTTATGGTTATGGAAGGTCCCGGTATCATTGCAAATGAATTAAAATCCATAATTACTCAACCGCCCGTGTCAGTGGAATCATCCAAATTACGATCTCATCTCCCAAACAAAGATAGTTAGCTGTAGTTCCCATCATAGCAGTCTCTGCACACGCCAAAAGACATAAGGCAAAACCACACGGAAAGTGAACACAACCGTCTGTTCCTTGTCATACGATATCATCATTCATTGAAAACAATCGGAATATTGAAACACGAATAAACGGATGAAACGCACCGCTCACGGTATGCACAGAGCACTTAACTCAGTAGCTCCTGCAACAAGCCGGACTTGGAATATGCTGTATTCTCTAGATGGTATTCGCTTAATTATAAAACTGTCGTCCTCTTATATGTTTGTCTTTTTCTTTCCTCTATATTTTTCTCCTGAATGCCCACAATTCAGTACTGACTTCCAGATGCCAGATCAACGTTCAAGAACCTGCACCATAGATAACGTTGACTAAACATGACACTTTGCTATTCTCGTTTTATGTTTACCTGTTATCCCATAAGATTCTTGAACTTTATTTCACTAAACACAACAGCCAAAACCAACGAATAACCTCACTAATTAGTCAGGCCTTTAGAACATTTTCATCTGGCATGTTTATTTACTTTCCTACCTACAACAGACATCCTACCATACGCGCATTTAAACCGCCATTGTTGTCCTCATTTCTCCACCACTAGGCCCTTCCCTCTCCCATTTTAAAACCCCTTGTTTTATTAGCATAAATTGCTCTTTTATGATAAATTACCCTTTCTAGAGCTTAAACTGCCCCTTTGTGTCCATAAATCCGGCGTGTCATGTCAACTTTATCTACTAACATGTGTCAGAAGTTTCTGTCTGAGAGAACAATTTAGGGAGTAGCTGTGTACTTTCTGTTAGGCACAAAGGTCATGGTGACGACAATTTCCATATTTGGTCCCTACGCTTCCTAAACCCCTCTAGAAAGTTCACCAAAATATGACGAATACAAGCCCTATAGTTTGATCACGTGACCTTAAATAAACTTTGTATTAATTTTCAAAATGTAACTAACTTTTCATTTATCGGAATGCATATGAATTTTCGTTCTTTTTTCATTTGCAACATAATTATAGAGATTTCAAGACTTTAATATCTCGTCTCATTTAAAATGACAGAAAACAGTTAGTCACCTTTCGTAAAATTGTTCCCTTTCTGGAGTCTGTTAGAATTTGTTGCTCCACTTATTTTGTCACAAGCTTCAAGACTGGAATGAAGTTTGTACATTTTCTGCAACTTATAACAGCGGCAGAGATACTTTTTCTCCAAGTCTAATTTGTGTAATGTGTTGCCAAAGCACAAGTCTATTGTGTCCAGATTTTAAAGTCTAAATTTATTAAATATGAGTTCTCTAAGTAAACTGTGCTCAGATTATCTAGTCAGAATTTATTAAATATGGGTTCTCTAAGTAAACTGTGCTCAGAATATCAAGTTTGAAATTCTGCACACACAAAAAATGTGATGGCAAAGTCTCATGTTGATAGATCTCATTCTAAATATTATCTATTGTCCATTTCTGAGCAGAACCTAAATAACTTAATATTAGTGACAATTTAAGTGAGGAAATACACATTTTTTTAAAAGTATTTTTGATGAAAGCTGTAGTTTCATTTAAGCTAAAATAACCACTTGTTTTTTTTTTTTTTTTTATTTAAGCCTTGCATGTATATAAACGTTCACACTGTCATAAGTTTCTTAGTGAAATCTAAGACTAGCCTCTGTCACGAACATGACGATGCGTTTGTGGACATTATCGGTTCCCGGTAGTTTGTCAAACATGGTTGTTTCTGTGGGTCATATATGTGTTCTTATAGAGTTCAGAGTGCTGTAATATTATAGGATATGCTTCGGAATCTATCTGGGTGCTTTGAAATCACATTTTGTCAAATCACTCAGTTCTATCTTGTTTTGTTAATAATGATTATGAAATGTAATTATAGAAACAGGAACTTTATTTAAACATAGATAATATATTCAAATAAAAGATACATCATTATGCTGTTTGGATATGTATAAACAAACATGATCATTATGCCATAGGAATTAGGTGAAGCCATGGTTTTGTGCCACTTATATTGGTTATGGCATTTTCGTGATATTTGTCTTCATATGTGAAACATGGTACTCAAAGATACAAAACAAAGGGGCATTCTTTAGATGAAACCTAATTATGGGGCAAACAACATGGCGACGATTAGAGGGGAGTCATTACCAGTTCTGTTGTGGGTGACCTTTTGTGGAGTTGCTATCTTGCTGTGAGTCAACCATTCGCGTTTATGGCCAGATGCGTTGTACTTTGTTGTATGTGGCATTATATAGAAACATTGTCATGATGGGTCTGTCCACGGCCAACTATAGAGAAGGCCAAAGGATAACAGAGGGAAATCAGAAAAACCCTCCACTACTGTGACGTTTTCAGCAATGCGTGCTATAGTCGATTGACGTAAACGCTATCGTCCCTGATCGTCAAGCTGGAAACCTCAATTTAGTTGCTGGTTTTCCGGGGTTTTTCTTTCTACGCTCTGGTCTTCCTCTATAAATGTCCATGGTCTGTCCACAGCCAACTATACATTTACTAAGACCCACAGACAGAAAAAAAACAGAAAACCCTCCAACTAGTATGACGTTATCAACTATACGAGCTATAGACGGCTGACATCACAGTCTACAATCGCCTCTGCTCTCAAAGCTTAAAACGTCACTCTAGTTGGAGATTTTCTGGCAATTTCCTCACCCCCTGCAGGCCTAAGCAAGTCTATAATCGGCGAATCAGAGGAAGAGGAATGTTTACAGCAGTGGCGTATTCTCTATGATACTGCAGCTACCGCCGGTAGCCTGAACATATTAACGAAATACAAAAGGAAATGATAATTTATTATATTTTTTTTTAAATAATTATATTACAAATTTTCGAATATTCTATTACACATTTCGTAGGCCAATATGATTATTTGCTTTGATTTGCATTTATTAAAGCGAGGTTTTCTCTGGCCACTATAACGTTTGTGAATGAAACAGAAACTACTCTACATTTAAACCCCAGTAGCTAGCGTTACATTTGTCCTCTATCCGGACCTAGTTTTAACGACCTTGACATTAACAAATGGAGTGAAAATAATATAGCAGGTGCTACCGCTAGAGGAATGCGATTTCATCATAGGTTATTTTTAGCTCTAGCCAATTAGAATCTTTATAGGTGAAGGTGAAACTATATCTGATTACCGGAACTTCCTTAACTATTTGTAACTACGTTATGCGCATCAGCATCTGTAGAAAGAACTTTTTCTGCTCTCAAGAGAATCAAATCTTATTGTCGCTCAACTCAGACACAAGAACGCTTATCTGGTTTGGCATTAATGTCCATTGAGAAATCATTCTCTCAGAAACGTGGAAACCAATCCAACAGTACTTTCAATGACAAAGTCATCAAGACATTTTCATCCCAAACAAGACGGATATAATTAACATATAAATAAGTAATTTATTTAAAATGTAGCGATGTCATTAGAAAATATTACTTTATGTTAGCCTACTGAATATAATGTATGTTTTTATTTATTATGTCAGCGGTAGCCCAGACCCCAAAACCAATATACGCCACTGGTTTACAGCACTCGAAAATAATGACAAATAATCAATAACAGAAAAAAAAACAAAGAACAATATATGGTCCGAGGCTGGATGAACCCGTATTCCATGGCACAGCGCCTTGCCAAGAGAAGCCAAGCTGTAAACATATCTCTTCCTCTGAAATGATTCGCTGATTATCGCCTCGGAGTTTCCCTCTATAATAATATTCGTTTATTATTATTTGTCTAAGCAAATCTATAGCTGGCTGCTGTCTTGACTTCTATGGGGCAGATACATTAATCAAAGACCGCACTCCCAACTCATTTCTAAAAAAAAATGTCCACGTTAGTTAGTCCACAGATCGACTTCAATGCTCATATGAAAACTTGATACTTGCTTAGACCCATTCCTCAATATTCCCCACAGCGTGTGGTGATTTACAACACCACTTAGTGTACATGTTTTTATTTGCATTTCACTTCTATCCACACCACCCCCGAAAATCTGTAGAAATCCCGTTGACTCTCCAGGGAACCAGAAAACAGTGGAAATCGACACGCTGAAACCCACACAAACACATGATCCTCAGTGTGAAATAATTGCGTGAGACAGTTTGTGGGGGGTGGGGGGGGGGGGGTTAATATTTGTGTACATCTTTTTTTACAGGTATATTTTTTTCGTTTCACCAGCTTTACCTCTGACAATGTCCCTAGAGTTAGGAACTGAATTTTGCGTGTTATTCCATGTTTCCCAGACAGCGTGTGCACAGGGATTCCTCGCACAGGGATAACTCCGTCTTCGGAGGTGCTCATATTTTTTCCGTCGATGAGTAATTGAACGTTTCAAGCCGGACTTCACTGCTGAGACCAGGGGTGGTTGCCGCAGAGAGAAATCAGAAATAAAAATCCAGCTGGTTTTGAATGGTATGAAGAGTAATGAAAGCCTTCTGAAAGAGGACAAAGCAAAAGATAGTTAACTTCCAAAATTAGGAAGAAACAATAATTTTTGGCCGTGCAGTGAGAAGGGAACAGCTGGAATATATTGTGACAACTGGGAAAATTGAGGGACGAAGAGATAGAGGGAAGCAAAGAGAAAAGATACCAAACAGCTTAATTAAAAGAATGGCTTGGCAGAGGATCAACAACAGATATGATAAATAACTGCCGAGATCGAAATTTGTGGGAGACATGATCACCTACGCCAGCAGGCATGGCACTTGATGATAATGATGATAGTATATACATAGAATATATATTTCCTCACTGCTATAACTAGAGCACTCTTAAAGTGTATCCGAATATCAGTTGAAGAGCTTAGATAAGCTTAGATATATAAGCTAAATATATACATCTAAAGCATGATGATTGTTTACCTGCGCTAGTCACTATCAGAGTCATGCTGTTTTCATGCAGAAATCACACATCATTTAAAATGGTCTTGACTTTACAAAGCAGTTAACAAGCGGTACAAGATTTCACCTCTAGTGCAATCATCATCATTGAGTGCCGTCTACGCATCGAAGGTTAACTACCATAGAGCGCGATTCCGCTCTATTTCTTCCTTCCATATTGCTTATGTTACTCGTTCATGTTAGTCTTGGCCTACCTCTTTTACCTTGTATTTTCCCTTCCAAGATTACTTTTAGTAGGCCGCTGTGCCTTTTTACATGTCCCGAAAATCTCATTTGTCTTGTTCGAATTGTGTTTAGTAGTTCTTTTCAATATTAAAAGTAGTTTTAAGACTTCATCGTTCCTAGTGCAATATCTATGCAAATGGTAGTATATTGTTATAGATATCTGGGTGCAGTGTAAACATCAGATGGTCTTACTGAGGCAAAAAGTGGAATTGTACAGGACAAGAATATTGTTTTAAAAAAAGGAGAAATATATTATGTAACCGTCATTTTCATTGAAAGTTAAAGGATTTTTGGTGCTATATCGAACCAGTGCTGTTTTATGGTTGCTAATCATGGACAGTAAACAAATATACACAACGCGCAAAAATAAATGCATTTTTATGGATGCTTAATATACCGTGAACAGCCAAGAAATATATAGAGAGATACTGAAAGAGGTAGGTGAAGATAGGAAGAATATAAGAGAAATTAGGAGAAAGTGGTCCAGATTTGTGAAGCTTGTGTGGATAGAAGGTGTGTTGGAATACTCAAGAACAGAATGAAAAATAGAAGGCCAGAGAGATAGTGGTAGACAAAGGTGAAAGAAGTTGATTAGCGAATATTTTCAGGGGAAGATCTATGTTTAAAACACTCGGGAAAAAAATAATTAATAATCAAAAATAGAAGAAAAATAATAAACAATAGACAGTTCAAAGTAGAATCAAACCTGTACTCCTAGGCACAGCGCCTTGCCATGAGAAAGAAACGATGGAGTACATGGCCAGCTTGATTAGTTTGACAGCGTGGCACGGAAAGAGATCTACGGTGGAACACAGCGCACAAGATCCAGGGTTATTGAGGTGCATGACATCCGACGCTGTCCTGTCATGAATAAAGCAACGATAGCACCAGTAGTTGTAGTAAAGTAGTAACATTTTCAGTTGTAGAAGTCATAGTTTAAGTCACAGTCATAGACATTATTAGTAGTAGTAGTTTAAGTCACAGTCATAGACATTAGTACAAGTAATTATTGAAAGAGGGAGCCGCGATAGCTCAGTGGTTAGTGAACTGGACAACAAAGGACAAGTGGTAGGGTTCGATCCAAATCGACAGCTTCCGGTTCACCCAGCCTTTGATGGTTACCGGAATTTTTTCTGGGAAAGTAAAGCGGCACGGGGCATAACACCGACCACATAACCCCTAAAATCATGTGGCTGTAAAATTATAGTCACTAACACCATATTCCCTAGACGCCACTTGGCGTGACGGGGGTACTTTAGTTTTTTTTTTTTTTTGGTCATTGAAAGAAATTGTAGTATTAATAGAAATGTGTTGTTACGGTATCTGTTTTTGTAGAGCGTTATAAATGAAATTGTAGTAGTAGTAGTAGTTGTAGTAGTAGTAGTTGTAGTAGTTGTAGTAGTAGTAGTAGTAGTTGTTGTAGTAGTAGTAGTAGTAGTTGTAGTAGTAGTAGTAGTAGTTGTAGTAGTAGTAGTAGTAGTAGTAGTAGTAGTAGTAGTAGTAGTAGTAGTTGTAGTTGTAGTAGTAATAGTAATTGTTATTGTAGTAGGTGCAGTAGCAGTTGTAGTTGTATAGTAGTAGTAATAGTAGTTGTAATAGTAGTAGTTGCAGTTACAGTAATAGTAGTTGTTGTAGTAGTTGCAGTTGTAGTTATAGTTTTATAGTAGTAGTAATAGTAGTTGTAATAGTAGTAGTATGTTGTAGTAGTAGTTGCAGTAGTAATTGCAGTTGTATAGTAGTAGTAGTAATAGTTGTAATAGTAGTAGTTGTAGTAGTTGCAGTAGTAGTTGTAGTTGTATAGTAGTAGTAATAGTAGTTGTAATAGTAGAAATTGCAGTAGTAGTAGTAGTAGTGTTGCAGTAGTAGTGGTTGCAGTTGTAATAGTTGCAGTAGCAGTAATAGTAGTTACAGTAGCAGCAGCAGTAGTAGTAGTAGTAGTAGTAGTAGTATTAGTTGCAGTAGCTGTAATAGTAGTTACAGTAGCAGTAGTAGTAGTAGTAATAATAGTTACAGTAGTAGTAGTAGTATTAGTAGTTGCAGTAGCAGTAATAGTAGTACAGTAGCAGTAGTAGTAGCAGTAATAATAGTTACAGTAGTAGTAGTAGTAGTAGTAGTTGGCAATTACAGTAGCAGTAATAATAGTTACAGTAGTACATGTAGTAGTAGTAGTAGTAGTTGGCAATTACAGTAGCAGTAATAATAGTTACAGTAGTAGTAGTAGTTGGCAATTACAGTAGCAGTAATAATAGTTACAGTAGTAGTAGTAGTAGTAGTTGGCAATTACAGTAGCAGTAATAATAGTTACAGTAGTAGTAGTAGTAGTAGTAGTAGTAGTAGCAGAAATAATAGTTACAGTAGTAGTAGTAGTAGTAGTAGTTGGCAATTACAGTAGCAGTAATAATAGTTACAGTAGCAGTAGTAGTAGTAGTAGCACCAGCAAAATATGTAGTATTGTAAAAAAAAATATAAGGGTAAATACATAAAATATAAAGAATAATTCTATCATGTTCTGTCTAAGACGTCTTATCTACACTATGAAAACTCAAAACTAGTTTCCGCCAAAACTGCCATTAACAGCGGACTCGTTTCCCCACTTCTGTAGCGTAGTCCACGGGTGTATATAGAAGACAATTATTCAATGCTTTCCTTTCAAGCTATTTATAAAGGCGATAATATAAATATCGGGGACAGGGATTTCCTCTCTGCGCAGTATTTGGCTGATTTGCCTGCTTTAATTCACCTAAGTATGTTCTGGGTTGACGTTGATTTAGTTAAGTAGCCCATTCACTCGAGAAAACTACCTTCACTGTGGACACTATGAGTGATTGTTAATGTAGGAAGCGTTGCTCATTCAGCATTACCAGATCTCAAAACAGTAAGTGTTTATTTATATTAAATAATAGGAAGGAACTTAAAAGACAGTTTAGCTCTGTTTGTGGATTTGTTATGGTGTTGTAAACATACCATTCATTGTCCATATTTTGTTTGTCTCTAGACTCTAGGCTTGAAAGTGACCATGCCATTCGTTATAACGTTTAATTATTTTTGTACTACAATCGTCTATAGCTCTGTTCTGTATGATACATATATGGCCCTTTTCGTCTTGTCAGACGGTCTAGTAGAGGCTATTGTGTTTTTTTTTCAGGTTTTGTTTTTGTCGAACAGCATCTCTCGTGGCTAATACTACCAATGTTTGACAAACACACTTGCCCACAGAATGAACAAGTCAGGCCCACTGATCCACGGGGTTTTTAATCCTTTTTCATGAGTCTTTTCTCTTCTAAGTGTTCAACACTTAACACTATGGTACATAATATTATCGGTCTTCTTTTGTGATGTCCCTTTTTTATGAAGCTGTCACCATACCTCCTAGAAGTGTGCGTTACACCTCACTACTTGTCCCCTGTCTTCTTTTTCCTTTTACAAAGTCAAATTGTTTTTTTTCTTGGCAATTACGTTTCAATTTCTTTCAAACGCTTCAGCATGTTTTTATGTTTAATATTTTAACTTAAATGTGTTAATTACAGTTAACAGCTTTCAGGAGTTCTCCATTTTAGCCTGTTTTATTCTGTATTAGGTAGTAGGTAAGACTATTGGATATTCATATATAAGATATTGTTCTCTGGTAGTCGTGTCATATATACTTAAATATTAGAATGTTTCTGTATGCAAACTCATAGCAGTTGTTTTATCTATTCATATCTATATTCCTAATTTAGTATCTCCTTGTTTTCAATATTCTTTTATCTAAGATTCTTCACTTCACTAATTATATGTATTCTTTCAATCTCTTCCTGTAATGTGAATTTATTTCTTTTTATACGGACATATTATAATATAGTATAGAATAGTGGCAGAAAGAGTCTAGCATTGGCAACCGCCGCCCACCCTCCCCCCCCCCCACCAAACACACATACAAACACCACAGGATCACAGTTTTATTTTCATAATTTGCTTCCCAGAAACACAACCTAGTTATCACTTCAACAGAACATATCACAATGTGGCCAATCAAGAGTAGCATCTTTGTGTGTACATCTTTATCAAACCATTGATTATCATCTTTCTGAGTGGCAAACATTTCATTGCTTGTTTTTTTTTTTTTTTTTTTTTTGGGGGGGGGGGGGGGGGCTGCTGCTTCATCCGATGTTAAACCAATTTGATCTTTCTAAAAGGAAAAACTGACAACTCACTCAACTATTTTTGCACGGTTTTCAGTCAAGGAGTCAATTCTCATATGTTGCTATAAACATTTAAACAACCAATGATAACAATTGAAACCCCAGTACCTTTATGGCTTTAGTGCAAAATCTCTTAACCAAATGACCACTATTTTTTTTTCTCATCTTTAACGATTTCTTTATAACTGACTTGGCTTTGAAGTCCATTAAATCTTTTTTTTTTTAAATAGACGCCAATGAGTTTTCCCTGAGGGAAAATGTGGTGCCTGACATGATACTGACAACATTCAACTATAACTATGTTAATGATCATAAACAAATTCCTGACATGATACTGACCACATTCAAATATAATTATGTTAATGATCATGAACAAATTGTTGACATGATACTGACCACATTCAAATATAACTATGTTAATGATCATGAACAAATTGTTGACATGATACTGACCACATTCAACTATAACTATGTTAATGATCATAAACAAATTGTTGACATGATACTGACCACATTCAACTATAACTATGTTAATGATCATGAACAAATTGTTGACATGATGCTGACCACATTCGACTATAACTATGTTAATGATCATAAACAAATTCCTGACATGATACTGACCACATTCAACTATAACTATATTAATGATCATGAACAAATTGTTGACATGATACTGACCACATTCAACTATAACTATGTTAATGATCATAAACAAATTGTTGACATGATACTAACCACATTCAACTATAACTATGTTAATGATCATGAACAAATTGTTCACATGATACTAACCACATTCAACTATAACTATTTTAATGATCATAAACAAATTGTTGACATGATGCTGACCACATTCAACGACTGATGCTGACCACATTCAACTATAACTATGTTAATGATCATAAACAAATTGTTGACATGATGCTGACCACATTCAACTATAACTATGTTAAAGATCATGAACAAATTGTTGACATGATACTGACCACATTCAACTATAACTATGTTAATTAAACAATTTTTACACAAAGAAAAATGTAAATTAAACTTGAACTCAAGAAATTGCATTTGAGAGCTGCCTCTAAAGCAATCTTATCTTTCCTTAGATAATTTTTTTTTTCTAGAGAAACAGTTTATCTGAAACTCCAGAATGGCCACTTTGTGCTTATCCATATATTTCTTATCTTGTACACCTTCGTGTGACTTTATAAACAAAATGTTCACATGAAACTGACCACATTCAACTATAACTATGTTAATGATCATGAACAAATTGTTGACATGATACTGACCACATTCAACTATATGTTAATGATCATGAACGAATTGTTGACATGATGCTGACCACATTCAACTATAACTAAGTTAATGATCATGAACAAATTATTGACATGATACTGACCACATTCAATTATAACTATGTTAATGATCATGAACGAATTGTTGACATGATGCTGACCACATTCAACTATAACTATGTTAATGATCATGAACGAATTGTTGACATGATGCTGACCACATTCAACTATAACTATGTTAATGATCATGAACAAATTGTTGACATGATACTGACCACATTCAACTATAACTATGTTAATGATCATGAACAAATTGTTGACATGAGACTGACCACATTCAACTATAACTATGTTAATGATCATAACAAATTATTGACACTAACACCATTTTTCACAATAAGTTATAGTTCACAATAGAAAAGACAAACATTAGCTTTGTATGAGGATTATTTTCAGTTATTTCACTGCGACTTTTACAAGTATTTGTTTGATGGGTTATATATATATTATATATATATACGTATATATATATATATATATATATATATATAGATGGGACAAGGTAGGGCTCTTACTAAACTGTAAACTATTTTTACACAAAGAAAAATGTAAATTAAACTTGAACTCAAGAAATTGCATTTGAGAGCTGCCTCTAAAGGAATCTTATCTTTCCTTAGATAATTTTTTTTCTAGAGAAAAAGTTTATCTGAAACTCCAGAATGGCCACTGTGCTTATCCATATATTTCTTATCTTGTACACTTCGTGTGACTTTATAACGTTTTGGTTGCTGCGTTGCTATTTACAGAGGGACTGAAGTGCGTGTACCTGTCGGTAAGCTAGATCCAACGTTGTTGGACTGTTGTAAGAACGTTAACACGGGATGGATTCTGGGATGGCTTTCATGACAAAGAAATGACACAGCTATTTGTCGATGATACTTTAGTTCATTTTCTCACTTATCTCCGGGAATATAATATTATAAACTCAAAGTGATTAGATAAAGGTGTATTTACCATTTAAAAGAGACCGTGCATGTTGTGATTAAAGATTAAACATTGCTTGCTCCAAAACTCTCAGATTTGATCATCTTTGTGTGTTTTTTCATCCTATCGAGCATTACATACTAACATCAAAACAAATAACACCAGGGCTAAAACTAAGAATAGCAAAATGTTACATCTTCTCAATATTCCTTTATGGTGCAGAAACATGGACATTAGACAAGAAAACAGAACAGAGAATTGAAGCCTTTGAATTGTGGATCTGTATAAGAGGAATAGGTAGAATTTAAATGGAAGGAAAAGAAAACAAACGATGAAGTCTTAAAACACCTAAAATGAAAAGAGTACTACTAAACACAATTCAAACAAGACAAATACGATTTTTGGGCCATGTTAAAAGACACAACAGCCTACTAAAAGTAATCCTGGAGGGGAAAAAAGGTAAAAGAGGCAGAGACAGACCAAGACTAACATGGACGAGTAACATCAAAAGATGGACAAACCAGAATATGACAACCTGCATCATCAAAGCAAGAGATAGAGCAGAATGGCGCTCCATGGTAGCCAACCTTCGTTGCGGTGATGGCACTCGATGATGATGATCAAGCATTAACTACTAAAATATCATTGAGACATCAATAGTTAATTTAGCTAAACTATTTCACGTTTTGTGTGTGGTTGTCGCAAGTTTAAACCACATCCATAAAATATCAGTTTCAAGAATGAATAGAATGTGCGAGACATATTCATACATATACATTTTCAGTGTTAGAATGATAATGACATTTTGAGGGGAAAACAATTATCTGTGAACATGCTGGGAGATGTGAGTTGGGGCAGTTTGCAATTTTAAAAAAAATCGACATATGAAAGCTTGGATATATTTCAAGATAAGATGTGTGTGCGTGTGTGACAGTAGTTTGTAATTTTTATTTGATTTGATCATTTGTGTTTTTCCAGGAAAATAAAATGCACACGCTTCTTCTATTATACATCCAACGTGGTTAGAGGGAGCTGTGCCTCAAATGTTTATAATTTGTAGTTAACAATGTAATATTGCAATCCCTGAAACTCTTAAATTTGCTGATTTTAACAATATTTTTTTTATTACAAGTGTTAACTACTAATGGAAGCCGTATAATATATGCATACACACTCATAATACATCTATCCATGATACTGCATTGTACTTACAGTTTTATCAGTGCATGACATTAATAAAGTCAGTAAAACTTAATGTTTCAATTATTTTAAACATAGCCACTTTTCATTCCCTTTCTAAGACCCTCTAATATTCAAATTCATTTTTTTTTCGGGGAACGCCCATGTAAATGTTAAAAAATTAGTAAGGAAAGCTTTTGCTGACGGTTTGTTCAAGTTACCTGTTTTTAGCAGTTGTAGATCGATAAACCTGGCCGCCAGCCTTTCAGTTCAGCTTTGACCTAGCTGTGTCTTCCCCCCCATTTACTCAAGTTTAGCGTAATTCCTCCAACACAGCTGTGCGTGCTCCCCAACTACAGTGCTCCCTAACTACAGTGCTCCCCAACTATGTGTTTTGTGAAACTAACTGGTGAATTGTGTTCTTCGTGACTGGATCGGGTTAGTGTGACCTCACTTGTAACTTTTGTGAATTTAGTTCAAGTTCACACACAAGTGTGCCGTAAAGTCTGAACAAAAACGCGTAAATGTGTGTGCGAGTATCCTCCATTCATAACAGCTTATGGTAAGGGTCATTCTCCTTGATGTTAGTTCAAAATGAAACTGCTAGTTCAGATTACAAACATTGATGTCACATTCTTTAATTATTTCATTTGTTTAGACTTTTGTCACTACTAAATAAAAATCATGTCACTGATTGAGACTGTCACATAAAAAAAAAATTTCATTGATTGAGACGTAGCCACATTCTTTTTAATTCATTGGTGCAGACTTGCTTAGTTATGTCTTTTTTAATGATTTCACATATTGAGACAAGCATACACTTCAATCATTTCACTTATTGAGACGTAGCCACATTTCTTAAAATATTTCACTTATTGAGATTTACCCATATTCCTAAAATTTCACTGATTTAGACACATTCTTAAATCGTTTAATGAGATGTAGTCACAATCTTAAATCACTAATGAGATGTAGTCACCTTCTACAATCATTTCATTGATTGAGGCCGTATCATATTATTAAACCGTTTCATTGATTGATACTTAATCATATTTTAAAATCATTTCACTGATTGAGACTGCTAATTCAAAGTTTCGTCATTGACGGAAAGTGAGATTTTAAATGTTTAAAGCTGAAAGTGTTCATGAACAAACAATAAAATACTCAATAAATTATTGTATGGTTTTAATACGAAATAAACAAACCACCAGAAATTGGTAAACAAATCTAGGATCTAGAAGATTGTGTGTGTTGTTTTGCGTGTAAGCATAAACAATTGCACCAACCAGCGTGACACACGCAAGTAAAATAGTTCAAGGTTTGGGTGCACGGTTAGTGACAGCCGTGTTGTGTGGGACATGTAGCCAGACATGTGTTGAACTTCCGGACCTTTCGTGTAAGTTAGCTAATTTACTCGATCTGTATGTGCAGTGGCCGATTTTACTTAAAGGTACACATTACAGTTGCTGTACACGAGTGGCTTGTGTGTACGTATATTTATATATGTATCGATAGAGAGAGAGAGAGAGAAAAGTGAACGATTATATTAAAACTGGTTTACAATCCGGGTAAACGCGGAACTGGTTGGATTAAAAATGTTTAATTTTGTTTATGTGGAAGGCGAAATTAAATCTTTGACCATACACTACGTAACGCATACATTGGTCATTCTGTCTTTATTCTCCAGTTTCAAATGCTTCGTTTCTTCCTCCATCCCCGACTCCAAAAATGTAAGAAAAGCCGCTATTGTAATTGTTGTGGATCTATGCATGTATACACATACATATATACACACACATATACATGGGTGTATGTGTGTACATGTATCGTAACAATATATATATATATATATATATATATATATATATATATATATATATATATATGTAGAGAAAGAAAGAGAGGGCTTATATTGTTTAATCTTACATTAAATGCACTTTATTTAATTATCTTTTAATAGCAAGTTTCCTATTGAGAGTAACTAGGTTTACAGTCTTTTATAAGTAGCACAAACGTAAACCTTAATTTTCTAGACGATTACGGTAATTGATTTTCTAACTATTGAATTTCATCAGCAATTTGTTTTTCAAGAAAATTGACATCAGTAAGAACATCTAAGATCAGTAAGAAACCCTTTATACAGAGCTTCGAAGCAGGAGATAGTCTGATCATCAGAAGTCACCCTTCTCGAGCAAGTGTTTCAGGCATTTAGCTTCTTGACATTCTAGGGACAGGCTGTGGGAATATTTCATAAATCGAACTCATGATTTAACCTCCACTGATCTCTAGATAGTGAGACCTGATGTCTAGCCCTCTCTGGGTGGTGAGATCGGATGTCCAGCCCTCTCTGGGTGGTGAGATCCGATGTCTAGCCCTCTCTGGGTGGTGAGATCCGATGTCTAGCCCTCTCTGGGTGGTGAGATCCTATGTCTAGCCCTCTCTGGGTGGTGAGATCCGATGTCTAGCCCTCTCATGGTAGTGAAATCCGATGTCTAGCCCTCTCTGGGTGGTAAGATCCGATGTCTAGCCAGCCCTCTCTGGGTGGTGAGATCCGATGTCTAGACCTCTCAGGGTAGTGAGACCTGATGTCTAGCCCTCTCTGGGTGGTGAGATCGGATGTCCAGCCCTCTCTGGGTGGTGAGATCCGATGTCTAGCCCTCTCTGGGTGGTGAGATCCGATGTCTAGCCCTCTCTGGGTGGTGAGATCTATGTCTAGCCCTCTCTGGGTGGTGAGATCCGATGTCTAGCCTCTCATGGTAGTGAAATCCGATGTCTAGCCCTCTCTGGGTGGTAAGATCCGATGTCTAGCCAGCCCTCTCTGGGTGGTGAGATCCGATGTCTAGACCTCTCAGGGTAGTGAGACCTGATGTCTAGCCCTCTCTGGGTGGTGAGATCCGATGCCTAGCCCTCTCAGGGTAGTGAGACCTGATGTCTAGCCCCCTCTGGGTGGAGATCCGATGTCTAGCCCTCTCAGGGTAGTGAGATCCGATGTCTAGCCCTCTCAGGGTAGTGAGATCCGATGTCTAGCCCTCTCTGGGTGGTGTGACCCGATGTCTAGCCCTCTCTGGGTAGTGAAATCCGATGTCTAGCCCTCTCTGGGTGGTGAGACCCGATGTCTAGCCCTCTCAGGGTAGTGAGACCTGATGTCTAGCCCTCTCTGGGTGGTGAGACCCGATGTCTATCCCTCTCTAGATAGTGAAATCCGATGTCTAGCCCTCTCTGGGTGATGAGACCCGATGTCTAGCCCTCTCTGGGTAGTAAGACTCGATGTCTAGCCCTCTCTGGGTGGTGAGACCCGATGTCTAGCCCTCTCTGGGTAGTGAGACTCGATGTCTAGCCCTCTCTGGGTAGTGAGACTCGATGTCTAGCCCTCTCTGGGTGGTGAGACCCGATGTCTAGCCTTCTCTGGGTGGTGAGACCCGATGTCTAGCCCTCTCTGGGTAGTGAGACTCGATGTCTAGCCCTCTCTGGGTGGTAAGATCCGATGTCTAGCCCTCTCTGGGTGGTGAGACCCGATGTCTAGCCCTCTCTGGGTAGTGAGACTCGATGTCTAGCCCTCTCTGGGTGGTAAGATCCGATGTCTAGCCCTCTCTGGGTGGTGAGACCCGATGTCTAGCCCTCTCTGGGTAGTGAGACTCGATGTCTAGCCCTCTCTGGGTAGTAAGATCCGATGTCTAGCCCTCTATGGGTAGTGAGATCCGATGTCTAGCCCTCTCTGGGTAGTGAGATCCGATGTCTAGTCCTCTCTGGGTAGTGAGATCCGATGTCTAGTCCTCTCTGGGTAGTGAGACCCGATGTCTAACCCTCACTGGGTAGTAAGACCCGATGTCTCCCTCTCTCGGTAGTGAGAGCCAATGTCTAGCCCTCTCTGGGTAGTGAGATCCGATGTCTAGCCCTCTTTGGGTAGTGAGATCCGATGTCTAGTCCTCTCTGGGTAGTGAAATCCGATGTCTAGCCCTCTCTGGTAGTAGATCCGTGTCTAGCCCTCTCTTGGTAGTAGATCCGTTGTCTAGCCCTCTCTGCGTAGTGAGAGACGATGTCTAGCCCTCTAGGTAGTGAGACCCGATGGCCAGCCCTCCCAGGGTATAGTGAGATCATATGTCTAGCCCTCTCTGGATAGTATGATCCGATGTCTAGCCCTCTCTCGGTAGTGAGATCCGATGTCTAGCCCTCTAGGTAGTGAGATCCGATATCTAGCCCTCTCTGGGTAGTGAGATCCGATTTGTAGCCCTCTCTGGGTAGTGAGATCCGATGTCTAGCCCTCTCTGGGTAGTGAGATCCGATGTCTAGCCCTCTCTGGGTAACGAGATCCGATGTCTTCCCTCTCTCGGTAGTGAGATCTGATTTGTAGCCCTCTCTGGGTAGCGAGATCCGATGTCTAGCCCTCTCTGGGTAGTGAGATCCGATGTTTATTCCTCTCGCTCGGAAAAACGGTGTAGAACAGGAGGTTCAATGTACATTTGCGCACTTTAAACTAAAGAACGTTTGGCTGGTAAAAGTCGAAAAGAGTAGACCAAAAATGGCCGCTGTCCAGGCAAAAAGTGGTAAGCAAATCTACTCATCCATGTCGAAGACGGATATTTCGGGCTGAAAGGCGTAGATATCGCACTTTTGCCGTAAACTAGCGACACAACGCATTCATGCCCACTTAACCAGTGAACGCTAAGAAGATTTTCCAGACAATTAACGTCATCAATTTAATATTCTACACAATTAACATCATCAATTTATTTTTCTACACAATTAACATCATCAATTTACATTTCTAGACATATAACATCATTAGCTTACTTGTCTAGACATATAACATCATCAGCTTACTTGTCTATATAGACATATAACATCATCAGCTTACTTGTCTAGACATATAACATCACCAGCTTACTTGTCTACACATGTAACATCATCAATTTACTTGTCTAGACATATAACATCATCAGCTTACTTGTCTAGGCATATAACATCATTAGTTTACTTGTCTAGGCATATAACATCATCGGATTACTTGTCTAGGCATATAACATCATCAGATTACTTGTCTAGGCATATAACATCATCAGCTTACTTGCCTAGACATATAACATCATTAGCTTACTTGTCTAAACATATAACATCATTAGCTTACTTGTCTAGACATATAACATCATCAGCTTACTTGCCTAGACATATAACATCACCAGCTTACTTGTCTAGACATATAACATCATTAGCTTACTTGTCTAGACATATAACATCATTAGCTTACTTGTCTAGACATATAACATCATTAGCTTACTTGTCTAGACATATAACATCATTAGCTTACTTGTCTAGACATATAACATCATCAGCTTACTTGCCTAGACATATAACATCATTAGCTTACTTGTATAGTCATATAACATCATCAGTTTACTTGTCTAGACATATAACATCATCTGCTTACTTGTCTAGTCATATAATATCATCAGCTTACTTGTCTAGACATATAACATCATCTGCTTACTTGTCTAGTCATATAACATCATCAGTTTACTTGTCTAGACATATAACATCATTAGCTTACTTGTATAGACATATAACATCATCAGTTTACTTGTCTAGTCATATAACATCATCAGCTTACTTGTCTAGACATATAACATCATCAGTTTACTTGTCTAGTCATATAACATCATCAGCTTACTTGTCTAGACATATAACATCATCTGCTTACTTGTCTAGACATATAACATCATCAGTTTACTTGTCTAGACATATAACATCATCTGCTTACTTGTCTAGACATATAACATCATCTGCTTACTTGTCTAGACATATAAGATCATCTGCTTACTTGTCTAGACATATAACATCATCAGTTTACTTGTCTAGTCATATAACATCATCAGCTTACTTGTCTAGACATATAACATCATCAGCTTACTTGTCTAGACATATAACATCATCTGCTTACTTGTCTAGACATATAAGATCATCTGCTTACTTGTCTAGACATATAACATCATCAGTTTACTTGTCTAGTCATATAACATCATCAGCTTACTTGTCTAGACATATAACATCATCTGCTTACTTGTCTAGACATATAACATCATCAGAAATAGTCTAGAAAGAGGACATCGTCATTGCTTTTCTTTGCCGTAGAAAACGTAACAGATTACTTTCGTCTTCTTATTAGTTTAGTTATCTTTTAGATCATGCTCATTAGACAACGGTCAACTCCATTTTGATCCTCTCTTCAGCACGTTGCACAGCATGAAGCGCGCCAGCCACATATAAACGAAAGCACTGAAGATAGCTTCAGTTCAGAAACACGAACTGTTTAGCACCGCGACAACCGTGACTCCAATCTCCTTCATCGCCTCTTGTGACATGCGTGCCACGTGACAGTGATCCTATGTTTTTTTTTTTTCCCTATACCCATACCGTGGTCAGCGCCTCTGTAGCAGAAAAAAGGTGATGTAGGGGATGCTGCTTGTGATATATAGCATGGCCATCTAGTTTTGCATTACTGGTCGCAACGTGGACAAATTTATTGGCCTACAGTTTACAAAAGCTCAGTGATTAGTGAACTGGACTACAAATGACAAGAGTTCGAGCTCGATTCTGATCGAAGGCTTCCGGGTTCACCCAGCCTTAAATGGGTGCCGGATTTTTTTTCTGGGAAAGTAAAGCGGCACGGGCGCAATACTGACAACATTACCCCAAAAATAATGTGCTGAGGGTCTGTAAAAATTGTAGTCACTAACACCATTTTCCCTATACGCTATTTGGCCTGACGGGGCTCTTTACTTACTTAGAGTTTTACGAAACAGATGTAGATGTTATCTTAGTCTATCATGATTAAGTCAAGGTACGGTGGGTCACGATGTACTGGAGTTTCTTCCTATGTCTTTCTGGCGTTCCACCGATGACTACCAATCTTCATTGTCCGTCCATGAATGACGTCAGGTGAAGTGAGGGTAGATGCTTTGTGTTCAGGTTTACAGCAAACTTGCATTTTTACGCCTTTTGGCCCAATGCAACCGAGTTCACCACAGTATTTTTTAGTACCAGATTGTCATCGGTCTTCGATGTAATTTCTCTTAGACTTCACTCTTCGACCCATACTCGCCTGGACTTCCCTCTTCGATCCATACTCGCCTGGACTTCACTCTTTGATTCATACTCGCCTGGACTTCACTCTTCGACCCATACTCGCCTGGACTTCCCTCTTCGATCCATACTCGCCTGGACTTCCCTCTTCGATCCATACTCGCCTGGACTTCCGTCTTCGATCCATACTCGCCTGGACTTCACTCTTTGATTCATACTCGCCTGGACTTCACTCTTTGATTCATACTCGCCTGGACTTCACTCTTTGATTCATACTCGCCTGGACTTCACTCTTTGATTCATACTCGCCTGGACTTCACTCTTTGATTCATACTCGCCTGGACTTCACTCTTTGATTCATACTCGCCTGGACTTCCGTCTTCGATCCATACTCGCCTGGACTTCACTCTTTGATTCATACTCGCCTGGACTTCACTCTTTGATTCATACTCGCCTGGACTTCACTCTTTGATTCATACTCGCCTGGACTTCACTCTTTGATTCATACTCGCCTGGACTTCCGTCTTCGATCCATACTCGCCTGGACTTCACTCTTTGATTCATACTCGCCTGGACTTCACTCTTCGATCCATACTCACCTGGACTTCCCTCTTCGATCCATACTCACCTGGACTTCCGTCTTCGATCCATACTCACCTGGACTTCCCTCTTCAACCCATATTCAACTCGACTTCCCTCTTCGATCCATACTTACTTGGACGCATTGTTCTGTTTCTCGTGACTATAAGTTGCAATAGTTTTTGCTACGAGTCGCAGCGCATATACAGCCTTGGTGTTGTACAGCTGTCTTGACCTCCGTGCTTGGGATTCCATCAATAACAACAAATAATATTAAAAAGGGAGATAACTGAATCCAACATGGCTTTAAAAAATATGCAAGATATTTACCACTGTAACAATTGCGTGTTTACAAATTTGAGAGCTGCGCCCAGTATGTTTACTACTTTTATTTATAAATATGGGTATTAATTAATGAATGTTGTTTTCGTGTTGGGTGTGGCTTAGGGCGGCTAGGTTCTTCCATAAAATAGTTCCTTCTTGTATCAATGTGATTAACTAACCTACAATCAAGTCAATGTAGTCCATTTAACAACCCAAAAGTAGGCCCACCGTGACTAGAAACCTAGCCACGTAAGATACCACTCTGAAGAAACTGGTTTTGAATCTGGAACACTCAATATTGGTGCTGTGTAGAAAGTATGTGTATTTTCACAAAACTAATAACTACAACTAATGTGCTAAGGTGCCTTATGTTCTACTGGATCAATTTTTGTCTTATTTAATTTGATAAAATTTAACCATTTTTAACGCAATACAGTTAATATTTTAACAAATGCTACATTTATTATTTTATTTTACTGAATTTTTAACATAAATTTGTTATAGTTAATAAAATCTTTTGAGAAGTCACAAATCCACTTCAAAGGTCATGAACGTGTTTGTTACCTGAGCTTACTTTCAACATAGAATGAAGCTTAAATTAACGTTTTCCAGTTAGTCCAGGTCATCTTGTTAGGTGTTGCCAAGTAGGCTATTTGTAACTTCGTATTAAAAAAAAATGTTTTAAATGTCTTCTGGCATGTTCTATGTTCAGTATACACTTGACTATCTCCTATCTATTTAGGTTTAGTTAAATATGTAAACTACAGCTACAGGGTTGCTAAAGCTGAGAACTACAGTCCCCACTTTATATCTGATTCCTAGATTACGAAAAGGCATTTGATAGTTTAGACAGAGGAATGCCTAGGAAGTTACTAAGTCATAACGGAATCCCCATGAAGTTTATTAACCTGACAAAAACAATGTATGAAGGAATAAAATATAGTGTTGTGCACGAAGAGCAGCTTACATAGGCATTTGAAATAAGAGCAGGAGTAAAGCAGGGATGCCTTCAATCTCCGTTTCTCCTTCTACTGACCGTAGATCGGATTATGAAAATAACTCAAAACAACAGAAATGTAATCCAGTGGTCACTAACCAAGCAACTTAATGACTTAGACTTTGCTGATGACACAGCTCTCCTATCACATAATCATTGACAGATGCAAAATGGAATGAACATACTTAATGAGAGATTACAAAAGTTGGGACTGAAAATATAAGACCAAAATTATGAAAGGAGACAAATAATAATAAATGAATATTATTATAGAGGGAAACTTCCGAGGCGATAATCAGCGAATCAATTCAAATGAAGGGGTATGTTTACAGCACTCGGGAAAAAATGACAAATAAGCAACAACAGAAAAAAAACAAAGAACATTATATGGCCCAAAGCAGGATCGAACCCGTACTCTGTGACACAGCGCCTTGCCACGAAAAGCCAAACGCTAGGGAACACTGCCACTCAGCTAACTAAATAAATTAGCTTCGTAGACAATGTCTTTCGCGCAGGTGTTCTCATTACTATAGCATAAGGCTGCGATCACAGCTCGGAAATACATTGTGTATCTGTATTTTATGATAATTAATGCATTTGGCAATAACAAAATAATAATAGGAGAAATACCTCTACTAGACGTACAATCTTACATATATCTGGTACCTGTAATATAGACAAAGAGGAGTGAACAGAGAATAATACCAGAAAAATTATATCTAAAGCAAGAGGAGCATTCGTCGCACTGTGAAACATGGAAATCCAAAGAAACTAGGTTCAATACAAAATAAACATTTTCAACTCCACTGTTAAGTCAGTCTTATTATATGGCTGTGAAACATGGAGAACAACAAAATTACAATCATGAAGTTACATACCTTCATTAATGGATGCTTGCACAGAATAAAAGGATGGAAATGGCAGGACAAAATCACTAACATAGAATTATAGAAATGAACCGGTAAAATACCAGTGGATAAAGAGACACAGCGAAGACGGTGGCGCCATATAGGACAAACATTGCGGAAGTCAACTGAGAGTATTACACGACATTCCTTTTTTTGGAATCCCCAGGGAAAAAAACAAAGAGGAAGACCAAAATATTCTTGGTGAAGACAGATGGAATCAGAAATGAAGATGATTAGTAAAATATGGAATGATCTTAAGAGAATGGCAATAAACAGAACGGCTTGGAAAGTGTTTGCTGAAGACCTATGCTCCACAGGGAGCTGAAAGTGTTTTCTGAAGACCTATGCTCCACAGGGAGCTGAAAGTGTTTGCTGAAGACCTATGCTCCACAGGGAGCTGAAAGTGTTTGCTGAAGACCTATGCTCCACAGGGAGCTGAAAGTGTTTGCTGAAGACCTATGCTCCACAGGGAGCTGAAAGTGTTTGCTGAAGACCTATGCTCCACAGGGAGCTGAAAGTGTTTGCTGAAGACCTATGCTCCACAGGGAGCTGAAAGTGTTTGCTGAAGACCTATGCTCCGCAGGGAGCTGAAAGTGTTTGCTGAAGACCTATGCTCCACAGGAACTGAAAGTGTTTGCTGAAGACCTATGCTCCACAGGGAGCTGAAAGTGTTTGCTGAAGACCTATGCTCCACAGGGAGTTGAAAGTGTTTGCTGAAGACCTATGCTCCACAGGGAGCTGAAAGTGTTTGCTGAAGACCTATGCTCCACAGGGAACTGAAAGTGTTTGCTGAAGACCTATGCTACACAGGGAGTTGAAAGTGTTTGCTGAAGACATATGCTCCACAGGGAGCTGAAAGTGTTTGTTGAAGACATATGCTCCACGGGAGCTGAAAGGTGGAAGAAGAATAAGAAAGAGGAGGAGGAGAACAGCGTTGCTGATAAGTTTGTGAACAATTGAACATTTTAATCATATTTGTTCAGTGTATGACACGTGTAATTGACACGTGTAATTTATATCTACGTGTTCATTCTCATAGAACCCACTGTCACTGTGTACACAAACCCAGCTGTTAAACTGAAATTGTACAAATGATTGTGCACAAATATAATATTTATTTATTGTAATTTTCAACATTTTCTAAAATCATTTTTGCTATAAATATTATTCGCTGAAGTAGAACAAAGGGAATTAATATGAATTGTCAAGATATTCGAAATTATTATCTAAATTGTGTGATTGTTTGTTTGTTTGTTTGTTTTTTGTTATCTTTTATAATAGGCCAAATTTCTTTACTAGTTAAAAAGAGAGCTATGAAAATGTAAATTGCATGCAACCTTAAAATCTCCCAGTATATAGCCAATTCGACATTAAAAAGCACTCAGGCTAAGGTTTAAGTCGGTTAAGAATATTGGTCTTAATGTTATGGGTTTTCCAGTGCTTTGATAAGAATTATCGTTCTTGATGTACCGATTATATTTTTTTAATTACATGAACCCATAGGGCGATTAAATGACGATAGCGCCATCTGTTTGGTTCGAGATTTACCTCTTATTGACTTTTTTTAATAGCGTGAATAGCGTTTAAACTTTGATAAATCTATACGCTGATATGTGGATTTGTTAATGCTGTATGTTAGCCTTGCATATCGCTATTTGTTTAGTTTAGTTTAATTTCTGGTTATGGCTGACATAATATTCAGGAACATATAGAAAACATTTTTTTCCCCTTTGTTCAACATAATAATACGCTGTTACTTGTGTATATTATATTACTTATGCGTGGATTTTGTTTAGACCATGACCGTTTGTGCCTGCTTGCTGCTGCTTGCTTGCGTTCGACCGATGACGGAGTGTACCTCGTCATCATTCGCCCTTAAAAGGACGTTAAGTAGGCGTGGCTGCGTTGTGTTGTGGTTTACAGTATAACTGTGATATTTGCGCCTTTCGGCCCAACGCATCCGACTTCAGCATGACATTTTTGAGTACCGGGATGTCTTCCCTCTTCGATCCCTACTCGCTAGGCCAGACTAGACAGGTTAGTCTGTTACTAGAGGCACCACGGAGAGGTGGAACAGGGTCTGGATGGTTCTGGTTCACCGATCCTGGCGCAAGCCATCAGCTGTGGATCGCTGACAGCTTCCAGCTCTGGTGCTGGGTGGCGCGCCTTCGCCTCCTGACCGCTTGAGAAGAGGATCAAAATGTGTGTACAATTTGAGCTTGTGAAATGTGCTGTTTCCTTTGTACTACTCAGTAATGTATGCATTTTGTTAATAATTTTTTTTTTTTTTTTTTGTTTCGCCAGCTTTTACCTCTGACGAAATCCCTAGAGACTAGGAACTAAATTTTGCGAGTTAATCCATTTTTCCCTGGCAGCCGTGTGCACAAGGGTCCCTCCCCTTAAAGGCAGATAACTCCGTCTTCGGAGGTACTCATACGTTACCGTCGATGAGTAATTGACCTTTCAAGCCGGGCCTCGCTGCTTTGACCAGGAGTGGTTGCCGCAGGGAGGAATCATAAATAAAAATCCCAACCGGTGCAGCCGAGATTTGAACCCACAACCTTTATGTCTCGAGGCCGGCGTTTTGCCCCGAGACCAACCAGTCCCCATATGTGTATGAATTTGACCGACATGATGTGACGTCAACTCCGCCATTTACCAAATGGGGACCAAGACGCCCATCCAGAAAATCGGCTGAGTGCGGTCAGCGACTCATAGCTGACTGTATGCGTTAGGATCGGCGAGTAACATAGCTGATCAAGACGTGCTCTATGTTCCAGCACTGCTGACTATCCAGTCTGGCCAAGTGAGTAGTGATAAAAAAAGAAAAGGCAACACGGGTGCTCAATTAGCCGCGCTGAAGTCGGATATGTTGGGACGAAAGGCGTAAATATCACAGTTTAGTTGCAAACCTTAACATACGCATCTAACCCCACTTAACGTTCTTGTAAGGGCGGTTGAAAATTACTCTTCAATCCTTTTGTAGTCAACGGGTAACAGCGAAAAGAAAGAAACATCGCATATTGAACACATATTTGTTTTAATTCCTTGATATGTGGTAGTGATGGTGTTTTCAAGCGGATTTTTTACAAGCTTTGAGCTCAGAATTGAGAACAGTTTATACTAATGAAGTATCTCGTACCTTACACTCTCATTAGATTCTCAAGAAGCTCAGGGACCGAAAACAATAGCGCTACATGAAGATTGTTTCTGGCACTCAGATTTCATCGTATTTCGTGGCTGTGCATACTTTCCCATCATTGTCTTTTCAGCTTTCAGGTAAAGCAAGTGTATCTAAGATTTTAAAATTCACGTAGGAGGAACATGTTAGTCTGTAGATAATCCACATAAGGGGAGGAAAACTTGACACAAACCTGGATAGGAATTGATCGCTAGTCTAGTACCTAGATACAAGAGTTACTGTTCGATCCCAACCAACGGCTTCCGGGTTCACTCAGACTTTAATGGGTACCTGATTTTTTTTCTGGGAAAGTAAAGCGGCACGGGCGTAATACCGACCACATAACCCCAAAAATCATGTGTCGAAGGTCTGTAAAATTTATGATCACTAACACCATATTCCCTATACGCCATTTGACGTAACGGGGGTACTTTACTTACTTTTTTCTAGTACCGAGATAGGAAATGATCGCTAGTCTATTACATAGATAGGAAATGATCGCTAGTCTAGTTCATAGATAAGAAATGATCGCGAATCTAGTACCTAGATAGAAAATGATCACTAGTCTAGTACCTAGATAGGAAATTATCGCTAGTATAATACCTAGATAGAAAATTATCGCTAATCTAGTACTTAGATAGGAAATGATCGCTAGTCTAGTATCTAGATAGGAAATGATCGCTAGTCTATTACATAGATAGGAAATGATCGCTAGTCTAGTACATAGATAAGAAATGATCGCGAATCTAGTACCTAGATAGAAAATGATCACTAGTCTAGTACCTAGATAGGAAATTATCGCTAGTCTAGTACCTAGATAGAAAATGATCGATAAAAAGGTACCTAGATAGGAAATGATCGCTAGTCTAGTATCTAGATAGGAAATGATCGCTAATCTATTACCTAGATATAAATGATCGCTAGTCTAGTACCTAGATATGAAATGATCGTTAGTCTAGTACATAGATAGGAAATGATCGCTAGTCTATTACCTAGATATGAAATGATCGCTAGTATATTACCTAGATAGAAAATGATCGATAAAAAGGTACCTAGATAGGAAATGATCGCTAGTCTATTACCTAGATAGGAAATGATCGCTAGTCTATTACCTAGATAGGAAATGATCGCTAGTCTAGTACCTAGATATGAAATGATCGTTAGTCTAGTACATAGATAGGAAATGATCGCTAATCAGGTACCTAGATAAGAAATGATCGCTAGTCTATTACCTAGATAGGAAATGATCGCTAGTCTAGTACCTAGATATGAAATGATCGCTAATCAGGTACGTAAATAGGAAATGATCGCTAGTCTATTACCTAGATAGGAAATGATCGCTAGTCTATTACCTAGATAGGAAATGATCGCTAGTCTAGTACCTAGATAGGAAATGATTGCTAATTTATTACCTAAAGAGGAAATGATCGCTAGTCTATTACCTAAATATGAAATGATCGCTAGTCTATTACCTAGATATGAAATGATCGCTAATCAGGTACCTAGATATGAAATGATCGCTAGTCTGGTACCTAGATATGAAATGATCGCTAGTCTATTACCTAGATATGAAATGATCGCTAATCAGGTACCTAGATAGGAAATGATCGCTAGGCTAGTACCTAGATAGAAAATGATCGCTTGTCTAGTACCTAGATAGAAAATGATCACTAGTCTAGTACCTTGATAGGAAATTATATAATGTATTACCTAAAGAGGAAATGATCGCTAGTCTATTACATAGATAGAAAATGATCGCTTGTCTAGTACCTAGATAGAAAATGATCACTAGTCTAGTACCTAGATAGGAAATGATATAATTTATTACCTAAAGAGGAAATGATCGCTAGTCTAGTACCTAGATAGAACATTATCGCTAATCTAATACCTAGATAGAAAATGATCGCTAGTCTAGTGCCTAGATAGCAAATGATCGCTAGTCTAGTACCTAGATAGGAAATGATCGCTAATTTATTTCCTAGATAGGAAATGATCGCTAACCTAGTACCTAGATAGGAAATGATCGCTAATCTAGTACCTAGATAGAAAATGATCGCTAGTCTTGTGCCTAGATAGCAAATGATCGCTAGTCTAGTACCTCGATGGAAAATGATCGCTAGTCTAGTACGTAGATAGGAAATGATCGCTAATCTAGTACCTAGATAGGAAATGATCGCTAATCTAGTACTTAGATAGGAAATGATCGCGAATCTAGTACCTAGATAGAAAATGATCACTAGTCTAGTACCTAGATAGGAAATTATCGCTAGTATAATACCTAGATAGAAAATTATCGCTAATCTAGTACTTAGATAGGAAATGATCGCTAGTCTAGTATCTAGATAGGAAATGATCGCTAGTCTATTACATAGATAGGAAATGATCGCTAGTCTAGTACATAGATAAGAAATGATCGCGAATCTAGTACCTAGATAGAAAATGATCACTAGTCTAGTACCTAGATAGGAAATTATCGCTAGTCTAGTACCTAGATAGAAAATGATCGATAAAAAGGTACCTAGATAGGAAATGATCGCTAGTCTAGTATCTAGATAGGAAATGATCGCTAATCTATTACCTAGATATAAAATGATCGCTAGTCTAGTACCTAGATATGAAATGATCGTTAGTCTAGTACATAGATAGGAAATGATCGCTAGTCTATTACCTAGATATGAAATGATCGCTAGTATATTACCTAGATAGAAAATGATCGATAAAAAGGTACCTAGATAGGAAATGATCGCTAGTCTATTACCTAGATAGGAAATGATCGCTAGTCTATTACCTAGATAGGAAATGATCGCTAGTCTAGTACCTAGATATGAAATGATCGTTAGTCTAGTACATAGATAGGAAATGATCGCTAATCAGGTACCTAGATAGGAAATGATCGCTAGTCTATTACCTAGATAGGAAATGATCGATAGTCTAGTACCTAGATATGAAATGATCGCTAATCAGGTACCTAAATAGGAAATGATCGCTAGTCTATTACCTAGATAGGAAATGATCGCTAGTCTATTACCTAGATAGGAAATGATCGCTAGTCTAGTACCTAGATAGGAAATGATTGCTAATTTATTACCTAAAGAGGAAATGATCGCTAGTCTATTACCTAAATATGAAATGATCGCTAGTCTATTACCTAGATATGAAATGATCGCTAATCAGGTACCTAGATATGAAATGATCGCTAGTCTGGTACCTAGATATGAAATGATCGCTAGTCTATTACCTAGATATGAAATGATCGCTAATCAGGTACCTAGATAGGAAATGATCGCTAGGCTAGTACCTAGATAGAAATGATCGCTTGTCTAGTACCTAGATAGAAAATGATCACTAGTCTAGTACCTTGATAGGAAATTATATAATGTATTACCTAAAGAGGAAATGATCGCTAGTCTATTACATAGATAGAAAATGATCGCTTGTCTAGTACCTAGATAGAAAATGATCACTAGTCTAGTACCTAGATAGGAAATGATATAATTTATTACCTAAAGAGGAAATGATCGCTAGTCTAGTACCTAGATAGAACATTATCGCTAATCTAATACCTAGATAGAAAATGATCGCTAGTCTAGTGCCTAGATAGCAAATGATCGCTAGTCTAGTACCTAGATAGGAAATGATCGCTAATTTATTTCCTAGATAGGA
The DNA here is from genome assembly GCA_032433765.1 of Megaustenia siamemsis. Taxonomy (NCBI): domain Eukaryota; kingdom Metazoa; phylum Mollusca; class Gastropoda; order Stylommatophora; family Ariophantidae; genus Megaustenia; species Megaustenia siamemsis. The sequence continues at coordinate 118,211,029 of JAVIAB010000051.1, read as the reverse complement.
AATGATCGCTAACCTAGTACCTAGATAGGAAATGATCGCTAATCTAGTACCTAGATAGAAAATGATCGCTAGTCTTGTGCCTAGATAGCAAATGATCGCTAGTCTAGTACCTCGATGGAAAATGATCGCTAGTCTAGTACGTAGATAGGAAATGATCGCTAATCTAGTACCTAGATAGGAAATGATCGCTAATCTAGTACTTAGATAGGAAATGATTGCTAATCTAGTACCTAGATAGGAAATAATCGCTAATCTAGTACCTAGATAGCAAATAATCGCTAATCTAGTACCTAGATAGGAAATGATCGCTAATCTAGTACTAGATAGGAAATGATCGCTAATCTAGTGCCTAGATAGCAAATGATCGCTAATCTAGTACCTAGATAGGAAATGATCGCTAATCTAGTACCTAGATATGAAATGATCGCTAATCTAGTACCTAGATAGCAAATGATCGCTAATCTAGTACCTAGATAGGAAATGATCGCTAATCTAGTACCTAGATATGAAATGATCGCTAATCTAGTACCTAGATAGAAAATGATTGCTAATCTAGTACCTAGATATGAAATGATCGCTAGTCTATTACCTAGATATGAAATGATCGCTAATCAGGTACCTAGATAGGAAATGATCGCTAGTCTAGTACCTAGATATAAAATGATCGCTTGTCTAGTACCTAGATAGAAAATGATCACTAGTCTAGTACCTAGATAGGAAATGATATAATTTATTACCTAAAGAGGAAATGATCGCTAGTCTATTACATAGATAGAAAATGATCGCTTGTCTAGTACCTAGATAGAAAATGATCACTAGTCTAGTACCTAGATAGGAAATGATATAATTTATTACCTAAAGAGGAAATGATCGCTAGTCTAGTACCTAGATAGAAAATTATTGCTATTCTAATACCTAGATAGAAAATGATCGCTAGTCTAGTGCCTAGATAGCAAATGATCGCTAGTCTAGTGCCTAGATAGGAAATGATCGCTAATTTATTTCCTAGATAGGAAATGATCGCTAACCTAGTACCTAGATAGGAAATGATCGCTAATCTAGTACCTAGATAGAAAATGATCGCTAGTCTTGTGCCTAGATAGCAAATTATCGCTAGTCTAGTACCTAGATGGAAAATGATCGCTAGTCTAGTACCTAGATAGGAAATGATCGCTAATCTAGTACCTAGATAGGAAATGATCGCTAATCTAGTACCTAGATCGGAAATGATCGCTAATCTAGTACCTAGATAGGAAATAATCGCTAATCTAGTACCTAGATAACAAATGATCGCTAATGTAGTACCTAGATAGGAAATGATCGCTAATCTAGTACCTAGATATGAAATGATCGCTAATCTAGTACCTAGATAGCAAATGATCGCTAATGTAGTACCTAGATAGGAAATGATCGCTAATCTAGTACCTAGATATGAAATGATCGCTAATTTAGTACCTAGATAGGAAATGATCGCTAATCTAGTACCTAGACATGAAATGATCGCTAATCTAGTACCTAGATAGGAAATTTTGGCTAATCTAGTACCTAGATTGGAAATGATCGCTAATCTAGTACCTAGATAAGAAATGATCGCTAATCTAGTACCTAGATATGAAATGATCGCTAATCTAGTACCTAGATAGGAAATGATCGCTAATCTAGTACCTAGATATGAAATGATCGCTAATCTAGTACCTAGATAGGAAATAATTGCTAATTTATTACCTAAAGAGGAAATGATCGCTAATCTAGTACCTAGATATGAAATGATCGCTAATCAGGTACCTAAATAGGAAATGATCGCTAGTCTATTACCTAGATAGGAAATGATCGCTAGTCTATTACCTAGATAGGAAATGATCGCTAGTCTAGTACCTAGATAGGAAATGATCGCTAGTCTAGTACTAGATAGGAAATGATCGCTAATCAGGTACCTAGATAGGAAATGATCGCTAGTCTAGTACCTAGATACGAAATGATCGCTAGTCTATTAGCCAGATATGAAATTGTCGCTAATCAGGTACCTAGATATGAAATGATCGCTAGTCTATTACCTAGATATGAAATGATCGCTAATCAGGTACCTAGATATGAAATGATCGCTAGTCTAGAACCTAGATATGAAATGATCGCTAGTCTATTACCTAGATATGAAATGATCGCTAATCAGGTACCTAGATATGAAATGATCGCTAGTCTAGTACCTAGATATGAAATGATCGCTAGTCTAGTACTAGATAGGAAATGATCGCTAATCTAGTACCTAGATAGCAAATGATCGCTAATCTAGTACCTAGATAGGAAATGATCGCTAATCTAGTACCTAGATATGAAATGATCGCTAATCTAGTACCTAGATAGCAAATGATCGCTAATCTAGTACCTAGATAGGAAATGATCGCTAATCTAGTACCTAGATATGAAATGATCGCTAGTCTAGTACTAGATAGGAAATGATCGCTAATCTAGTACCTAGATAGCAAATGATCGCTAATCTAGTACATAGATAGGAAATGATCGCTAATCTAGTACCTAGATATGAAATGATCGCTAATCTAGTACCTAGATAGCAAATGATCGCTAATCTAGTACCTAGATAGGAAATGATCGCTAATCTAGTACCTAGATATGAAATGATCGCTAATCTAGTACCTAGATAGGAAATGATTGCTAATCTAGTACCTAGATATGAAATGATCGCTAGTCTAGTACCTAGATAGGAAATTTTGGCTAATCTAGTACCTAGATAGGAAATGATCGCTAATGTAGTACCTAGATAGGAAATGATCGCTTATTTATTACCTAAAGAGGAAATGATCGCTAGTCTATTACCTAGATATGAAATGATCGCTAGTCTATTACCTAGATATGAAATGATCGCTAATCAGGTACCTAGATAGGAAATGATCGCTAGTCTAGTACCTAGATAGAAAATGATCGCTTGTCTAGTACCTAGATAGAAAATGATCACTAGTCTAGTACCTAGATAGGAAATGATATAATGTATTACCTAAAGAGGAAATGATCGCTATTCTATTACATAGATAGAAAATGATCGCTTGTCTAGTACCTAGATAGAAAATGATCACTAGTCTAGTACCTAAATAGGAAATGATATAATTTATTACCTAAAGAGGAAATGATCGCTAGTCTAGTACCTAGATAGAAAATTATTGCTATTCTAATACCTAGATAGAAAATGATCGCTAGTCTAGTGCCTAGATAGCAAATGATCGCTAGTCTAGTACCTAGATAGGAAATGATCGCTAATTTATTTCCTAGATAGGAAATGATCGCTAACCTAGTACCTAGATAGGAAATGATCGCTAATCTAGTACCTAGATAGAAAATGATCGCTAGTCTTGTGCCTAGATAGCAAATGATCGCTAGTCTAGTACCTAGATGGAAAATGATCGCTAGTCTAGTACCTAGATAGGAAATGATCGCTAATCTAGTACCTAGATAGGAAATGATCGCTAATCTAGTACTTAGATCGGAAATGATCGCTAATCTAGTACCTAGATAGGAAATAATCGATAATCTAGTACCTAGATAGCAAATGATCGCTAATCTAGTACCTAGATAGGAAATGATCGCTAATCTAGTACTAGATAGGAAATGATCGCTAATCTAGTACCTAGATAGCAAATGATCGCTAATGTAGTACCTAGATAGGAAATGATCGCTAATCTAGTACCTAGATATGAAATGATCGCTAATCTAGTACCTAGATAGCAAATGATCGCTAATCTAGTACCTAGATAGGAAATGATCGCTAATCTAGTACCTAGATATGAAATGATCGCTAATCTAGTACCTAGATAGGAAATGATTGCTAATCTAGTACCTAGATATGAAATGATCGCTAATCTAGTACCTAGATAGAAAATGATCGCTAGTCTTGTGCCTAGATAGCAAATGATCGCTAGTCTAGTACCTCGATGGAAAATGATCGCTAGTCTAGTACGTAGATAGGAAATGATCGCTAATCTAGTACCTAGATAGGAAATGATCGCTAATCTAGTACCTAGATAGGAAATAATTGCTAATTTATTACCTAAAGAGGAAATGATCGCTAATCTAGTACCTAGATAGCAAATAATCGCTAATCAGGTACCTAAATAGGAAATGATCGCTAGTCTATTACCTAGATAGGAAATGATCGCTAGTCTATTACCTAGATAGGAAATGATCGCTAGTCTAGTACCTAGATAGGAAATGATCGCTAATCAGGTACCTAGATAGGAAATGATCGCTAGTCTAGTACCTAGATAGAAAATGATCGCTTGTCTAGTACCTAGATAGAAAATTATCACTAGTCTAGTACCTAGATAGGAAATGATATAATGTATTACCTAAAGAGGAAATGATCGCTAGTCTATTACATAGATAGAAAATGATCGCTTGTCTAGTACCTAGATAGAAAATGATCACTAGTCTAGTACCTAGATAGGAAATGATATAATTTATTACCTAAAGAGGAAATGATCGCTAGTCTAGTACCTAGATAGAAAATTATTGCTATTCTAATACCTAGATAGAAAATGATCGCTAGTCTAGTGCCTAGATAGCAAATGATCGCTAGTCTAGTGCCTAGATAGGAAATGATCGCTAATTTATTTCCTAGATAGGAAATGATCGCTAACCTAGTACCTAGATAGGAAATGATCGCTAATCTAGTACCTAGATAGAAAATGATCGCTAGTCTTGTGCCTAGATAGCAAATTATCGCTAGTCTAGTACCTAGATGGAAAATGATCGCTAGTCTAGTACCTAGATAGGAAATGATCGCTAATCTAGTACCTAGATAGGAAATGATCGCTAATCTAGTACCTAGATCGGAAATGATCGCTAATCTAGTACCTAGATAGGAAATAATCGCTAATCTAGTACCTAGATAGCAAATGATCGCTAATCTAGTACCTAGATAGGAAATGATCGCTAATCTAGTACTAGATAGGAAATGATCGCTAATCTAGTACCTAGATAGCAAATGATCGCTAATGTAGTACCTAGATAGGAAATGATCGCTAATCTAGTACCTAGATATGAAATGATCGCTAATCTAGTACCTAGATAGCAAATGATCGCTAATGTAGTACCTAGATAGGAAATGATCGCTAATCTAGTACCTAGATATGAAATGATCGCTAATCTAGTACCTAGATAGGAAATGATCGCTAATCTAGTACCTAGATATGAAATGATCGCTAATCTAGTACCTAGATAGGAAATTTTGGCTAATCTAGTACCTAGATTGGAAATGATCGCTAATCTAGTACCTAGATAAGAAATGATCGCTAATCTAGTACCTAGATATGAAATGATCGCTAATCTAGTACCTAGATAGGAAATGATCGCTAATCTAGTACCTAGATATGAAATGATCGCTAATCTAGTACCTAGATAGGAAATAATTGCTAATTTATTACCTAAAGAGGAAATGATCGCTAATCTAGTACCTAGATATGAAATGATCGCTAATCTAGTACCTAGATAGGAAATAATTGCTAATTTATTACCTAAAGAGGAAATGATCGCTAATCTAGTACCTAGATATGAAATGATCGCTAATCAGGTACCTAAATAGGAAATGATCGCTAGTCTATTACCTAGATAGGAAATGATCGCTAGTCTATTACCTAGATAGGAAATGATCGCTAGTCTAGTACCTAGATAGGAAATGATCGCTAGTCTAGTACTAGATAGGAAATGATCGCTAATCAGGTACCTAGATAGGAAATGATCGCTAGTCTAGTACCTAGATACGAAATGATCGCTAGTCTATTAGCCAGATATGAAATTGTCGCTAATCAGGTACCTAGATATGAAATGATCGCTAGTCTATTACCTAGATATGAAATGATCGCTAATCAGGTACCTAGATATGAATGATCGCTAGTCTAGAACCTAGATATGAAATGATCGCTAGTCTAGTACTAGATAGGAAATGATCGCTAATCTAGTACCTAGATAGCAAATGATCGCTAATCTAGTACCTAGATAGAAATGATCGCTAATCTAGTACCTAGATATGAAATGATCGCTAATCTAGTACCTAGATAGCAAATGATCGCTAATCTAGTACCTAGATAGGAAATGATCGCTAATCTAGTACCTAGATATGAAATGATCGCTAGTCTAGTGCTAGATAGGAAATGATCGCTAATCTAGTACCTAGATAGCAAATGATCGCTAATCTAGTACCTAGATAGGAAATGATCGCTAATCTAGTACCTAGATATGAAATGATCGCTAATCTAGTACCTAGATAGCAAATGATCGCTAATCTAGTACCTAGATAGGAAATGATCGCTAATCTAGTACCTAGATATGAATGATCGCTAATCTAGTACCTAGATAGCAAATGATCGCTAATCTAGTACCTAGATAGGAAATGATCGCTAATCTAGTACCTAGATATGAAATGATCGCTAGTCTAGTACTAGATAGGAAATGATCGCTAATCTAGTACCTAGATAGCAAATGATCGCTAATCTAGTACCTAGATAGGAAATGATCGCTAATCTAGTACCTAGATATGAAATGATCGCTAATCTAGTACCTAGATAGCAAATGATCGCTAATCTAGTACCTAGATAGGAAATGATCGCTAATCTAGTACCTAGATATGAAATGATCGCTAATCTAGTACCTAGATAGGAAATGATTGCTAATCTAGTACCTAGATATGAAATGATCGCTAGTCTAGTACCTAGATAGGAAATTTTGGCTAATCTAGTACCTAGATAGGAAATGATCGCTAATCTAGTACCTAGATAGGAAATGATTGCTAATTTATTACCTAAAGAGGAAATGATCGCTAGTCTATTACCTAGATATGAAATGATCGCTAGTCTATTACCTAGATATGAAATGATCGCTAATCAGGTACCTAGATATGAAATGATCGCTAGTCTAGTACCTAGATATGAAATGATCGCTAGTCTATTACCTAGATATGAAATGATCGCTAATCAGGTACCTAGATAGGAAATGATCGCTAGTCTAGTACCTAGATAGAAAATGATCACTAGTCTAGTACCTAGATAGGAAATGATATAATGTATTACCTAAAGAGGAAATGATCGCTATTCTATTACATAGATAGAAAATGATCGCTTGTCTAGTACCTAGATAGAAAATGATCACTAGTCTAGTACCTAAATAGGAAATGATATAATTTATTACCTAAAGAGGAAATGATCGCTAGTCTAGTACCTAGATAGAAAATTATTGCTATTCTAATACCTAGATAGAAAATGATCGCTAGTCTAGTGCCTAGATAGCAAATGATCGCTAGTCTAGTACCTAGATAGGAAATGATCGCTAATTTATTTCCTAGATAGGAAATGATCGCTAACCTAGTACCTAGATAGGAAATGATCGCTAATCTAGTACCTAGATAGAAAATGATCGCTAGTCTTGTGCCTAGATAGCAAATGATCGCTAGTCTAGTACCTAGATGGAAATGATCGCTAGTCTAGTACCTAGATAGGAAATGATCGCTAATCTAGTACCTAGATAGGAAATGATCGCTAATCTAGTACCTAGATCGGAAATGATCGCTAATCTAGTACCTAGATAGGAAATAATCGCTAATCTAGTACCTAGATAGCAAATGATCGCTAATCTAGTACCTAGATAGGAAATGATCGCTAATCTAGTACTAGATAGGAAATGATCGCTAATCAGGTACCTAGATAGGAAATGATCGCTAGTCTAGTACCTAGATACGAAATGATCGCTAGTCTATTAGCCAGATATGAAATTGTCGCTAATCAGGTACCTAGATATGAAATGATCGCTAGTCTATTACCTAGATATGAAATGATCGCTAATCAGGTACCTAGATATGAAATGATCGCTAGTCTAGAACCTAGATATGAAATGATCGCTAGTCTAGTACTAGATAGGAAATGATCGCTAATCTAGTACCTAGATAGCAAATGATCGCTAATCTAGTACCTAGATAGGAAATGATCGCTAATCTAGTACCTAGATATGAAATGATCGCTAATCTAGTACCTAGATAGCAAATGATCGCTAATCTAGTACCTAGATAGGAAATGATCGCTAATCTAGTACCTAGATATGAAATGATCGCTAGTCTAGTGCTAGATAGGAAATGATCGCTAATCTAGTACCTAGATAGGAAATGATCGCTAATCTAGTACCTAGATAGGAAATGATCGCTAATCTAGTACCTAGATATGAAATGATCGCTAATCTAGTACCTAGATAGCAAATGATCGCTAATCTAGTACCTAGATAGGAAATGATCGCTAATCTAGTACCTAGATATGAAATGATCGCTAATCTAGTACCTAGATAGCAAATGATCGCTAATCTAGTACCTAGATAGGAAATGATCGCTAATCTAGTACCTAGATATGAAATGATCGCTAGTCTAGTACTAGATAGGAAATGATCGCTAATCTAGTACCTAGATAGCAAATGATCGCTAATCTAGTACCTAGATAGGAAATGATCGCTAATCTAGTACCTAGATATGAAATGATCGCTAATCTAGTACCTAGATAGCAAATGATCGCTAATCTAGTACCTAGATAGGAAATGATCGCTAATCTAGTACCTAGATATGAAATGATCGCTAATCTAGTACCTAGATAGGAAATGATTGCTAATCTAGTACCTAGATATGAAATGATCGCTAGTCTAGTACCTAGATAGGAAATTTGGCTAATCTAGTACCTAGATAGGAAATGATCGCTAATCTAGTACCTAGATAGGAAATGATTGCTAATTTATTACCTAAAGAGGAAATGATCGCTAGTCTATTACCTAGATATGAAATGATCGCTAGTCTATTACCTAGATATGAAATGATCGCTAATCAGGTACCTAGATATGAAATGATCGCTAGTCTAGTACCTAGATATGAAATGATCGCTAGTCTATTACCTAGATATGAAATGATCGCTAATCAGGTACCTTGATAGGAAATGATCGCTAGTCTAGTACCTAGATAGAAAATGATCACTAGTCTAGTACCTAGATAGGAAATGATATAATGTATTACCTAAAGAGGAAATGATCGCTATTCTATTACATAGATAGAAAATGATCGCTTGTCTAGTACCTAGATAGAAAATGATCACTAGTCTAGTACCTAAATAGGAAATGATATAATTTATTACCTAAAGAGGAAATGATCGCTAGTCTAGTACCTAGATAGAAAATTATTGCTATTCTAATACCTAGATAGAAAATGATCGCTAGTCTAGTGCCTAGATAGCAAATGATCGCTAGTCTAGTACCTAGATAGGAAATGATCGCTAATTTATTTCCTAGATAGGAAATGATCGCTAACCTAGTACCTAGATAGGAAATGATCGCTAATCTAGTACCTAGATAGAAAATGATCGCTAGTCTTGTGCCTAGATAGCAAATGATCGCTAGTCTAGTACCTAGATGGAAAATGATCGCTAGTCTAGTACCTAGATAGGAAATGATCGCTAATCTAGTACCTAGATAGGAAATGATCGCTAATCTAGTACCTAGATCGGAAATGATCGCTAATCTAGTACCTAGATAGGAAATAATCGCTAATCTAGTACCTAGATAGCAAATGATCGCTAATCTAGTACCTAGATAGGAAATGATCGCTAATCTAGTACTAGATAGGAAATGATCGCTAATCTAGTACCTAGATAGCAAATGATCGCAAATGTAGTACCTAGATAGGAAATGATCGCTAATCTAGTACCTAGATATGAAATGATCGCTAATCTAGTACCTAGATAGCAAATGATCGCTAATCTAGTACCTAGATAGGAAATGATCGCTAATCTAGTACCTAGATATGAAATGATCGCTAATCTAGTACCTAGATAGGAAATGATTGCTAATCTAGTACCTAGATATGAAATGATCGCTAATCTAGTACCTAGATAGAAATTTTGGCTAATCTAGTACCTAGATTGGAAATGATCGCTAATCTAGTACCTAGATAAGAAATGATCGCTAATCTAGTACCTAGATATGAAATGATCGCTAATCTAGTACCTAGATAGGAAATGATCGCTAATCTAGTACCTAGATAGGAAATAATTGCTAATTTATTACCTAAAGAGGAAATGATCGCTAATCTAGTACCTAGATATGAAATGATCGCTAATCAGGTACCTAAATAGGAAATGATCGCTAGTCTATTACCTAGATAGGAAATGATCGCTAGTCTATTACCTAGATAGGAAATGATCGCTAGTCTAGTACCTAGATAGGAAATGATTGCTAATTTATTACCTAGATATGAAATGATCGCTAATCAGGTACCTAGATAGGAAATGATCGCTAGTCTAGTACCTAGATAGGAAATGATCGCTAGTCTAGTACTAGATAGGAAATGATCGCTAATCAGGTACCTAGATAGGAAATGATCGCTAGTCTAGTACCTAGATACGAAATGATCGCTAGTCTATTAGCCAGATATGAAATTGTCGCTAATCAGGTACCTAGATATGAAATGATCGCTAGTCTATTACCTAGATATGAAATGATCGCTAATCAGGTACCTAGATATGAAATGATCGCTAGTCTAGAACCTAGATATGAAATGATCGCTAGTCTAGTACTAGATAGGAATGATCGCTAATCTAGTACCTAGATAGCAAATGATCGCTAATCTAGTACCTAGATAGGAAATGATCGCTAATCTAGTACCTAGATATGAAATGATCGCTAATCTAGTACCTAGATAGCAAATGATCGCTAATCTAGTACCTAGATAGGAAATGATCGCTAATCTAGTACCTAGATATGAAATGATCGCTAGTCTAGTGCTAGATAGGAAATGATCGCTAATCTAGTACCTAGATAGCAAATGATCGCTAATCTAGTACCTAGATAGGAAATGATCGCTAATCTAGTACCTAGATATGAAATGATCGCTAATCTAGTACCTAGATAGCAAATGATCGCTAATCTAGTACCTAGATAGGAAATGATCGCTAATCTAGTACCTAGATATGAAATGATCGCTAATCTAGTACCTAGATAGCAAATGATCGCTAATCTAGTACCTAGATAGGAAATGATCGCTAATCTAGTACCTAGATATGAAATGATCGCTAGTCTAGTACTAGATAGGAAATGATCGCTAATCTAGTACCTAGATAGCAAATGATCGCTAATCTAGTACCTAGATAGGAAATGATCGCTAATCTAGTACCTAGATATGAAATGATCGCTAATCTAGTACCTAGATAGCAAATGATCGCTAATCTAGTACCTAGATAGGAAATGATCGCTAATCTAGTACCTAGATATGAAATGATCGCTAATCTAGTACCTAGATAGGAAATGATTGCTAATCTAGTACCTAGATATGAAATGATCGCTAGTCTAGTACCTAGATAGGAAATTTTGGCTAATCTAGTACCTAGATAGGAAATGATCGCTAATCTAGTACCTAGATAGGAAATGATTGCTAATTTATTACCTAAAGAGGAAATGATCGCTAGTCTATTACCTAGATATGAAATGATCGCTAGTCTATTACCTAGATATGAAATGATCGCTAATCAGGTACCTAGATATGAAATGATCGCTAGTCTAGTACCTAGATATGAAATGATCGCTAGTCTATTACCTAGATATGAAATGATCGCTAATCAGGTACCTAGATAGGAAATGATCGCTAGTCTAGTACCTAGATAGAAAATGATCACTAGTCTAGTACCTAGATAGGAAATGATATAATGTATTACCTAAAGAGGAAATGATCGCTATTCTATTACATAGATAGAAAATGATCGCTTGTCTAGTACCTAGATAGAAAATGATCACTAGTCTAGTACCTAAATAGGAAATGATATAATTTATTACCTAAAGAGGAAATGATCGCTAGTCTAGTACCTAGATAGAAAATTATTGCTATTCTAATACCTAGATAGAAAATGATCGCTAGTCTAGTGCCTAGATAGCAAATGATCGCTAGTCTAGTACCTAGATAGGAAATGATCGCTAATTTATTTCCTAGATAGGAAATGATCGCTAACCTAGTACCTAGATAGGAAATGATCGCTAATCTAGTACCTAGATAGAAAATGATCGCTAGTCTTGTGCCTAGATAGCAAATGATCGCTAGTCTAGTACCTAGATGGAAAATGATCGCTAGTCTAGTACCTAGATAGGAAATGATCGCTAATCTAGTACCTAGATAGGAAATGATCGCTAATCTAGTACCTAGATCGGAAATGATCGCTAATCTAGTACCTAGATAGGAAATAATCGCTAATCTAGTACCTAGATAGCAAATGATCGCTAATCTAGTACCTAGATAGGAAATGATCGCTAATCTAGTACTAGATAGGAAATGATCGCTAATCAGGTACCTAGATAGGAAATGATCGCTAGTCTAGTACCTAGATACGAATGATCGCTAGTCTATTAGCCAGATATGAAATTGTCGCTAATCAGGTACCTAGATATGAAATGATCGCTAGTCTATTACCTAGATATGAATGATCGCTAATCAGGTACCTAGATATGAAATGATCGCTAGTCTAGAACCTAGATATGAAATGATCGCTAGTCTAGTACTAGATAGGAAATGATCGCTAATCTAGTACCTAGATAGCAAATGATCGCTAATCTAGTACCTAGATAGGAAATGATCGCTAATCTAGTACCTAGATATGAAATGATCGCTAATCTAGTACCTAGATAGCAAATGATCGCTAATCTAGTACCTAGATAGGAAATGATCGCTAATCTAGTACCTAGATATGAAATGATCGCTAGTCTAGTGCTAGATAGGAAATGATCGCTAATCTAGTACCTAGATAGCAAATGATCGCTAATCTAGTACCTAGATAGGAAATGATCGCTAATCTAGTACCTAGATATGAAATGATCGCTAATCTAGTACCTAGATAGCAATGATCGCTAATCTAGTACCTAGATAGGAAATGATCGCTAATCTAGTACCTAGATATGAAATGATCGCTAATCTAGTACCTAGATAGCAAATGATCGCTAATCTAGTACCTAGATAGGAAATGATCGCTAATCTAGTACCTAGATATGAAATGATCGCTAGTCTAGTACTAGATATGAAATGATCGCTAGTCTAGTACTAGATAGGAAATGATCGCTAATCTAGTACCTAGATAGCAAATGATCGCTAATCTAGTACCTAGATAGGAAATGATCGCTAATCTAGTACCTAGATATGAAATGATCGCTAATCTAGTACCTAGATAGCAAATGATCGCTAATCTAGTACCTAGATAGGAAATGATCGCTAATCTAGTACCTAGATATGAAATGATCGCTAATCTAGTACCTAGATAGGAAATGATTGCTAATCTAGTACCTAGATATGAAATGATCGCTAGTCTAGTACCTAGATAGGAAATTTTGGCTAATCTAGTACCTAGATAGGAAATGATCGCTAATCTAGTACCTAGATAGGAAATGATTGCTAATTTATTACCTAAAGAGGAAATGATCGCTAGTCTATTACCTAGATATGAAATGATCGCTAGTCTATTACCTAGATATGAAATGATCGCTAATCAGGTACCTAGATATGAAATGATCGCTAGTCTAGTACCTAGATATGAAATGATCGCTAGTCTATTACCTAGATATGAAATGATCGCTAATCAGGTACCTTGATAGGAAATGATCGCTAGTCTAGTACCTAGATAGAAAATGATCACTAGTCTAGTACCTAGATAGGAAATGATATAATGTATTACCTAAAGAGGAAATGATCGCTATTCTATTACATAGATAGAAAATGATCGCTTGTCTAGTACCTAGATAGAAAATGATCACTAGTCTAGTACCTAAATAGGAAATGATATAATTTATTACCTAAAGAGGAAATGATCGCTAGTCTAGTACCTAGATAGAAAATTATTGCTATTCTAATACCTAGATAGAAAATGATCGCTAGTCTAGTGCCTAGATAGCAAATGATCGCTAGTCTAGTACCTAGATAGGAAATGATCGCTAATTTATTTCCTAGATAGGAAATGATCGCTAACCTAGTACCTAGATAGGAAATGATCGCTAATCTAGTACCTAGATAGAAAATGATCGCTAGTCTTGTGCCTAGATAGCAAATGATCGCTAGTCTAGTACCTAGATGGAAAATGATCGCTAGTCTAGTACCTAGATAGGAAATGATCGCTAATCTAGTACCTAGATAGGAAATGATCGCTAATCTAGTACCTAGATCGGAAATGATCGCTAATCTAGTACCTAGATAGGAAATAATCGCTAATCTAGTACCTAGATAGCAAATGATCGCTAATCTAGTACCTAGATAGGAAATGATCGCTAATCTAGTACTAGATAGGAAATGATCGCTAATCTAGTACCTAGATAGCAAATGATCGCAAATGTAGTACCTAGATAGGAAATGATCGCTAATCTAGTACCTAGATATGAAATGATCGCTAATCTAGTACCTAGATAGCAAATGATCGCTAATCTAGTACCTAGATAGGAATGATCGCTAATCTAGTACCTAGATATGAAATGATCGCTAATCTAGTACCTAGATAGGAAATGATTGCTAATCTAGTACCTAGATATGAAATGATCGCTAATCTAGTACCTAGATAGGAAATTTTGGCTAATCTAGTACCTAGATTGGAAATGATCGCTAATCTAGTACCTAGATAAGAAATGATCGCTAATCTAGTACCTAGATATGAAATGATCGCTAATCTAGTACCTAGATAGGAAATGATCGCTAATCTAGTACCTAGATAGGAAATAATTGCTAATTTATTACCTAAAGAGGAAATGATCGCTAATCTAGTACCTAGATATGAAATGATCGCTAATCAGGTACCTAAATAGGAAATGATCGCTAGTCTATTACCTAGATAGGAAATGATCGCTAGTCTATTACCTAGATAGGAAATGATCGCTAGTCTAGTACCTAGATAGGAAATGATTGCTAATTTATTACCTAGATATGAAATGATCGCTAATCAGGTACCTAGATAGGAAATGATCGCTAGTCTAGTACCTAGATATGAAATGATCGCTAGTCTATTAGCCAGATATGAAATTGTCGCTAATCAGGTACCTAGATATGAAATGATCGCTAGTCTAGTACCTAGATATGAAATGATCGCTAGTCTATTACCTAGATATGAAATGATCGCTAATCAGGTACCTAGATAGGAAATGATCGCTAGTCTAGTACCTAGATAGAAAATGATCGCTTGTCTAGTACCTAGATAGAAAATGATCACTAGTCTAGCACCTAGATAGGAAATGATATAATGTATTACCTAAAGAGGAAATGATCGCTAGTCTATTACATAGATAGAAAATGATCGCTTGTCTAGTACCTAGATAGGAAATGATGGCTAGTCTAGTACTTAGATAGAAAATGATCGCTTGTCTAGTACCTAGATAGGAAATGATCGCTAACCTAGTACCTATATAGGAAATGATCGCTAATCTAATACCTAGATAGAAAATGATCGCTAGTCTTGTGCCTAGATAGCAAATGATCGCTAGTCTAGTACCTAGATGGAAAATGATCGCTAGTCTAGTACCTAGATAGGAAATGATCGCTAATCTAGTACCTAGATAGGAAATGATCGCTAATCTAGTACCTAGATAGTAAATGATCGCTAATCTAGTACCTAGATAGGAAATGATCGCTAATCTAGTACCTAGATAGCAAATGATCCCTAATCTAGTACCTAGATAGGAAATGATCGCTAATCTAGTACTAGATAGGAAATGATCGCTAATCTAGTACCTAGATAGCAAATGATCGCTAATCTAGTACCTAGATAGGAAATGATCGCTAATCTAGTACCTAGATATGAAATGATCGCTAATCTAGTACCTAGATAGCAAATGATCGCTAATCTAGTACCTAGATAGGAAATGATCGCTAATCTAGTACCTAGATATGAAATGATCGCTAATCTAGTACCTAGATAGCAAATGATCGCTAATCTAGTACCTAGATAGGAAATGATCGCTAATCTAGTACCTAGATATGAATTGATCGCTAATCTAGTACCTAGATAGGAAATGATTGCTAATCTAGTACCTAGATATGAAATGATCGCTAATCTAGTACCTAGATAGGAAATTTTGGCTAATCTAGTACCTAGATAGGAAATGATCGCTAATCTAGTACCTAGATATGAAATGATCGCTAATCTAGTACCTAGATATGAAATGATCGCTAATCTAGTACCTAGATAGGAAATGATCGCTAATCTAGTACCTAGATATGAAATGATCGCTAATCTAGTACCTAGATAGGAAACAATTGCTAATTTATTACCTAAAGAGGAAATGATCGCTAGTCTACTACCTAGATAAGAAATGATCGCTAATCTAGTACCTAGATATGAAATGATCGCTAATCTAGTACCTAGATAGGAAATAATTGCTAATTTATTACCTAAAGAGGAAATGATCACTAGTCTAGTACCTAGATAGGAAATGCTTGATGTTTATTCTTTCTTGAATACATTTTCTTTGCTAACTAGATTGCGTTTTAACCATCCGTCTATTAATTCACACATTGCCTTGTTCCCTCTCATGCATTCCCACATTCATTCTTCTCCTAAACTTTGCTGACTGCCTCATGTCTCTCGTTGAAATACACTTTGACTATTGAGTTGATCAAGAAAACTCATCTTATCTGATCCCCCCGAACGAGAGCCATGTATTTCTTTTTTATTTATAATTAACTTTTACATCTTCCTTTTTGGGTTCACGTTTTCACGACGTGTCCTACTCTATCTCCACAAAGTACACTTGCCTAAACTGTGGATGTTCATTTCCTCCTTTTAACCAATTCTAAATTTAGCTTGCTTCAAACATTCGAAAGGACAGACTGTTGACAAAAGATTTAAGCATTTCCATGACCGTGAAAACAAACCAAAGTTTCATTTGTTTAAACTCACTACAGCCGGAATACTCGTACTTTGAGTTGTCCGTTTGCTGGCTTACTAAAGCCGCGAGAATAATTGAGATACGAGTTTTATTTTTTTCCATTGTGACTTTATGTATAAATAATATGTTTACTTTTAGACATCTTTTAATATATCTTTGCGTTTGATAATTAAGAAGTGCTTTAATTTTATTATTACGTTTTCTTCCGTATTTTCAAAAGCAATCTAATACTTGTTTTGTTATGTTTCATAGTAAATCAGTCTTCTCAAATATCTTCTTTATTTAGCATTCTTTTTTTAAAGTATTTGGTCTAATGTTGTGAAGTGTTCATCGGCGCAGAAATTGTTGTTTCCAGATCTGTGTAAGTTGTCATACTTGCTGTAAGTTGTCATGCTTGTTATAAGTTGTTATACTTGCTATAAGTTGTTATACTTGCTGTAAGTTACCATGCTTGCTATAAGTTGTTATACTTGCTGTAAGTTGTCATGCTTGTTACAAGTTGTTATACTTGCTGTAAGTTGCCATGCTTGCTATAATAAGTTGTCATGCTTGCTATAAGTTGTCATGCTTGCTATAAGTTGTTATACTTGCTTTAAGTTGTCATGCTTGCTATAAGTTGTCATGCTTGCTATACGTTTTCATGCTTGCTATAATAAGTTGTCATGCTTGCTATAATAAGTTGTCATGCTTGCCATAAGTTGTTATGCTTGCTATAAGTTGTCATGCTTGCTATAATAAGTTGTCATGCTTGCTGTAAGTTGTCATGCTTGCTACAAGTTGTCATGATCGCTACAAGTTGTCATGATTACTATAAGTTTTCATGCTTGCTATAATAAGTTGTCATACTTGCCATAAATTGTTATGCTTGCTGTAAGTTGTTATGCTTGCTGTAAGTTGTTATACTTGCTGTAAGTTGTCATGCTTGCTATAAGTTGTCATGCTTCCTATAAGTTGTCATGTCTACTATACGTTGTCATACATGCTGTAAGTTGTCATGCATGCTATAATTTGTCATGCTTGCTATAAGTTGTCCATACTTGCTATAAGAATTGTCCTTACTTGCTATACGTTTCACATACTTGCTATAAGTTGTCAAGTTTGCTGTAAGTTATCATGTTTGTTATAAGTTGTCATACTAGCTACAAGTTGTCCATCTTCTTCTTTCCTTCCTCATCTGCCTTTCAGCGTCGAGGGGAGATATAATTTGCGGTCTTTTGCTCTTCTGTTCGCCTCTGCTGCTGTTATGTTTCCTAGTGCTTCGAATATTCCATCGACCCATCTTTTTCGTGGTCGACCCTTGGGTCTGGTGTTCTCACAACGTTTGTTGAAGGCTCGTTGTGTTGTGTTTTGTTCTTTCTGCCTTGTCACGTGGCCAAATCATTGTATCTGTTGTTGCCTTATATATTCTATGGCGGGGCTATTCCTAACTTTTTCTCAGTTCTTCATTTCTGATCTTATCTCTCAGACTGTTTCCTGTCATTCGTCTAACACATTTCATCTCTGTAGAGGTTATTTTTCTTATTGTTCTTGCATATAGGGTCCAGGTCTGGCATTGGTAGCATAACGTTAGAATGAAGATTGTATTGTATAGTGCTCGTTTTGCCTCCAGAGTTATTTCCTTGTTGAAAAAAGTGGTGATAACTGTCCGATGATTTGACAAGCTTTGTTGCATCTTGATTCTATAGAAGTACTATTCTATAGTACTGTAATTCTATTATTGGTCTCAGCCTTTTTTCCAAGATTTTGGTATATAGCTTTCCTACATGGCTGAGAAGAGATATACCTCTATATTGATTGCAGTCTCTTTTGCTACCTTTCTTTTTCCATATTGGTATGATGATTGCCTGTTGCCAGTCTTCTGGGGCTTGTTGTTGGTGCCATGCTGCATTACATATTATGTGCAGCCATTGCATTCCTGTTTTTCCTGCTGCTGCTATTATTTCTATTGGTAAGTTGTCCATACTTGCTATAAGTTTTCCAAGCTTGCTATAAGTTGTCATGAAGTTGCTTTCTACGTTAGAAAGCCAAATCTCATGATCACAGATGTCGTGAATATAATTTATTGAGCTATGTTCATTTTTTTTTACAATTTCTCTAACTCTCATTAATCTCTTTCCACTACCCCCCCCCCACCCCCTAACTCTTTTTCTCTCTTAATCTCTTTATCTCATTGTCACTGGTTTTCAACCTGTTGAACGTTGGGGCACATTAAAGAACAATTTAAGAAAGTGGCCTTGACACACGATTTTATCGTAATATTTGTTTTCAGCACAAAACTTGTATCAACTATTTTAGTCACGCTTCAATTACTAAATCTCAAGGCGAAATAAAATTATTATTATTCTTGATATTCTTCTTCAACAGAAAACTCTGCAGTGCGCCTATAATTTAACTACATCATTTTAGTACATAACATTTGTTGATTCATTATGACTTTCTCTGAAAATTGTAACGATAATACACTTGTAACAAAGTAGGGACACCAAACAAAGAAGTGAGGACTCTCATCATCCATGTAGACATACTTCCCACTGGCGTGAGTGCGTGGCATCCTGATTGTTGTAGTGCGCCTTTTGGCTGGTTGCCTCCGACTTCAGCACTTAAACTTGCTAGAGCAGACTGTGGTCTTGCTCGGGTGTAGGAAAGCCTGGCCAGTCTTGGTTTTCAGACCCTGGTGACTGTTAAGCCCCATCCCCACGACAAAGTAAAACTAAAGTAAAGTACCCCCGTCACGCCAAGTGGCGTATAGGGAAATATGGTGTTAGGACCCTATATTTTACAGACCTTCAGCACATGATTTTTAGGGTAATGTGGTCGGTATTACGCCCGTGCTGCTTTACTTTCCCAGAAAAAAAATCCGGTACCCATTTAAGGCTGGGTGAACCCGGAAAAATCCATTGACCCATAGATACAACACTACAGACAAAACTATGTGGGCCACTGCAAGAATTACAAAAGACAGTAAAATTTATACCGGAAACGACATTGTAGATATAGACAATATTTCAGGCGAACGAAAGATAGATAGATAGATCATCCATGTCTCACTTCCACGTGGTAAAGGTCAAAGTTTCAAGTCGTATAATAGATCAAGAGGATGGGCTTCATGAAGCAGAGAATTTACGGGCTCCTTGTTTTAGGAACGAGGTCGGACTTTGACAGTCTGGCAGCACAGACTTGAGCACGAAACTTGAGGGTGGCAGGAAGTGAGAGCTAACTTTTAGCTTGATCTTTAACCTGATAATTGTCGACTTAAAGTTTACTGCAAATTACGCTACGTAAAATAGTTCCTTCAATTATTGCTTTCAATTATAATAGTTATAATTACATCATATATCTTAGTTAGTTGCATTGAAAGGTATGAAAGAAACACGGTTTTGCTGTTAATTGCATCTCGTACAGTTTTGTTCTATTATATATATATATATATATATATATATATATATATATATATATATATATATATATATATATATATATATATATAAAAAATATATATATATATATATATATATATATATATATATATAATATATATATATTATATATATATATATATATATATATATAAAGACGCAGCGCAGGGATTTAAGGAGGAATTAATTAAGCTACCCTCTTTTCGTCTATACTCCTAAAGGTTACGATAAAGAGATTTTTAAAAGAGGTCAGCTATTAGTTGAACCACTATTGTCATGGTGACAAGGGAGAAGCCTTCATAGTTTTCACACACATTGCAAGGTCGATAAATATCGCTGTATGGATGTAGTAGATGCATACATATTGAAGCATATCTATTAGTAACGGCTCGAATTACGTGAGCTATATCACTGCAGACAAAATACTGTGGCTAGAAGTACACTGATATTCAACTCATTGGGCACGAGTGTGATTGTGTTATGTATTATAATAAAATATTAGAGGAATTGTGGCTCCATTGCCTTCTCTGAATATCCACAGTTACCATCTGGACGTAATTTTGGTAGTCAGAACAGTTATTTTTGGTTATTTGGTTATGGAAGGCCCCGGTATCACTGCAAACGAATTAAAATCCATAATTGCTCAACCGCCCGTGCCAGCGTAATCATCCGAATCGCATCTCCCAAACAAAGAAAGGTAACTGTAGTCCCCATCTTAGCAGTCTCAGCACACGCCAAAAGACATAAGGCGAAACCGCGCAGAAAGTGAACACAGCCAACTTTTCCCTGTCATTCGATATCATCATTCATAGAAAGCAATTGGAATATCGAAACATGATCAAAACGGATGAGACACACAGCTCACGGTGTGCACAGAGCACTTAACTCAGTAGCTCCTGCAACAAGCCAGACTTGGAATATGAGGAAACTGCAACAATGAACACATATCATGCATAGCCTTCAATTGTTCCCGCAGCCTATACACCATATACCGGGAGTTCACGTCCTCTTGAAAATGATGATCGTCATATTGTTTTTTTTAATGTAGAGCGCTTGATGATGTTAGGCCATCGTTGTTGACTCCAATTCCGAACATATAGACAAACCGTTAGTCGTCAGATTATCCCCGTCGCAATCAAACAACCGACCGTAAGATTAGCGTACGACCGGTCTAGAGTCTAGGGATATACGATGAACCATTATGATAAGAACAGTTAAAAAGCTGGAAAGTGAAATGTAATTAAATATTGGTGAGTACATATACTAGAAACCCGACTCCAGCAGTCAAAGCGTATTTCTAGAAATATAATTCACCGCACAGGTTATGAGTAGTGAGACAGAAATATTAACAGAGACTGAGTTAAGCTACCCAGGAAGGCTTACACCGAGTCCTAGCCCTTTACCTCCACATTTCTAATCAGTAATACATTTGTAACATGTCAGTGTAACAACTGTGTAACATGTCAGTGTAACAACTGTGTAACATGTCAGTGTAACAACTGTGTAACATGTCAGTGTAACAACTGTGTAACATGTCAGTGTAACAACTGTGTAACATGTCAGTGTAACAACTGTGTAACATGTCAGTGTAACAACTGTGTAACATGTCAGTGTAACAACTGTGTAACATGTCAGTGTAACAACTGTGTAACATGTCATTGTAACAACTGTGTAACATGTCAGTGTCACAACTGTGTAACATGTCAGTGTAACAACTGTGTAACATGTCATTGTAACAACTGTGTAACATGTCAGTGTAACAACTGTGTAACATGTCAGTGTAACAACTGTGTAACATGTCAGTGTAACAACTGTGTAACCTGTCATTGTAACAACTGTGTAACATGTCAGTGTAACAACTGTGTAACATGTCAGTGTAACAACTGTGTAACATGTCATTGTAACAACTGTGTAACATGTCAGTGTAACAACTGTGTAACATGTCAGTGTAACAACTGTGTAACATGTCAGTGTAACAACTGTGTAACATGTCATTGTAACGACTGATGTGATTTATGAGAGACAAATAGAATGCTGTGAAATGTATGAAACCCTTAAAGCCGGCAAATAATAAACACTGACTTGGTGTTTGGCTTGATAAGTTAAGCGATAAATTAACATTTGTAAATGAACTCAAGTGTTGTCTCGTGTGATCTTCTTTCTCCCTCAGTTGTACTGATAGTAAACAAACTCACGTTTCATACATACAGAGGTAATGGCATTGAAAAAAAATTACTGACAATAACGATGGAAGGGAAAAAATAAACTGTTATGGTTACAGTTAGTCTCATACTTACTATGTCCAAGATTCAAGGCAGCGAACAAATGACGAGTTGAGTGCACGGGACTATTCGTCGTCAATTTCCTCGACGCAACATGCAGGTCGATCGGTATGGCTACTGCCAATAAGCAATTGTTCTTCATTCTTTCTGTCTACCTTCCAGCTTGCCTCCCTCCCTGCATGCCTATCTTTCTATCTCATTTATCATTCGGTCACCCGCGCCCATTTATTTAGTTAATTCTTTGTTATTGATTTTAAGTAACAGCTTATATTCTTTCTTCCACAGCTTGAGGAAGGTCCACCATCAGACACCCAGTTTGTAACCAACAACGCCGCCATAACCACAAACAGCAATATCTATAACAGCAGCAACAACACGGCTGTCTCATCAGTACCTAACAGCAACACTACAAATCCCATCGAGTCAAGTAACAGCGAAGTCTGTGAAACGCGCAGAGTATCGGACATATGTACTGACTCGACTATCAGCCAAGACGGTACGTTTGCCATCATCACCACTGACAGTGATAACAGCAGTGTCAGTAGAACTGTACTGTTGCCGACTGAGGCCAGAACTATGGAGGACGATTTGAGAGTAGAGGAGAAGCTGTCGCAGTTTAAGAACGACAGCAAAAAAGGTGGGAATTATGCTTCAGGTCGTTATTACATATTCTAGTTATCGTACATGTTCATGACTGCCGAAAATTGTCGGAACATCTGATGAGTCTATTGCTTATTAAATAGACGTTTATGACCACCACTTTTTTTCTTTTTCTTCTATCCTTCCTCTGCTGCCGTTGGAGTCGAGGGGAGAAACAATCTGCGATTCTTTGCTCTTCTGTTGGCCTCTTCTGATGTTATTCCTCCTAGTGACTCTAGTATTCCCTTTATTCATCTCTTTCTTGGTCTTCCTCTTAATCTGGCGTTTTCATAGCGTTTGTTTATGGCTCTTTGATTCATTGTTAGTTCTTTTTTTTTTTATGACCACCGAATATCTTATTCGAGTTATATATATATATATATATATATATATATATATATATATATATATATATATATATATATATATTACATGTTCATTACTGCCAAACATTGTCGGAACATCTGGTTCTAGTGATTATATTAAATACACGTTCGTGACTGTTGAACATCTATAGAGGTATCTAACACTGAACAAAGATGGCTCTTGTTTGGTCAAGCTGTATATAGAATTGCTACTACAAACCTTGAGCTGACCAATGCATTCTTTGAGCTTGTTAAAATTATCATCCTTAACACTTTTCCGGAAGTACATGTCCATATTTTTTGCTTGTTCTCAGGTTCGTGGCCAACAATCTGTCAGCACATATAGTTGTCTATCTTTTGTCCTTTCGAGTCAAAGACGGCGCTAGAGCAGAAATTTAGACTCTTTGTGTCCGGCGATCTTTGTTATCAAGCATCAGCCTTTGCACAGGACCCACATTGTATCTCGCCACACGACACATACAGTTGTAACAGTCAGAAACAGCTTTTTCTGCATTATCCCTAAGAGAGTTCCTCCTCTATATCATCAACCCCTAAAAAGAAGCTAAGTGGACGTAGATGCTTTCAGTTTGTTTGTGTGTGTTTTTTTGTAAATAGTAGGATATGATACCTAGGCCTGTTAGCCCAACATATCTGACTTCAGCATGATACATGTGGCTATGGGCCTGCCTTTTCTATTTAATACCCACTCACTTGCCAGATTGATTAGTTTGTTTCCATGTCCACCATATGAAGGGCCATGAGTATAGCTGCAGAGAACATGTAAAATAAACATTATATATATATGGACCTTTTGTTTTTTCAGATGGTTTAATGGAGGCTATTGTATATTTTTTTAGGTTTTGTTTTTGTCGAACAGTTTCTCTTGTGGCTGATTCTACCAATGTTTGACAAACACATTCAGCCACAGAATGAACAAGTCAGGCCCACTAATCCATGGGGTCTATGAGGGCTGTTCTAATTTTCCCTTCTTTCAGTGTGTTAACTTTAACAAGCCCAGGGCACATGGAATGTGCCAAGTTTACACATTGGTGCGTTTTTTTTACTCTCTTCACTATGTCTACTCTGTCTGGGCACAGAACATGGAGATAGTGCTTTCCCAGTCACACTACCCCACTCTCATCTTTATTTCAAGAATTTCCGAAGGAGGGTCGGGGTTTATACGTTCGGAGTTGAAAGATTGTGCCGGGATGCTAGAAAGATGGTTATATATATATATATATATATATATATATATATATATATATATATATATATATATATCTTCTACCTTTCAGCTCCCTGTGGAGCATAGGTCTTCAGCAAGCACTTTCCAAGTCGTACTGTTTCTTGCCATTCTTTTAAGATCGTTCCATGTCTTCCCCATCATCTTCATCTCTGCTTCTATCTGTCTTCTCCAAGAATTCCCTGGTCTCCCTCTTTGTCTTTTTCCTTGGGGATTCCAAAAAAGGGCTTGTTGTGTAATACTCTCAGTTGGCTTCTGCAGTGTGTGTCCTATCCAGCACCATCGTCTATATATATATATATTTTGTATATATATATGTATACATATTCTCTACAGCTATACTCGCAGCCCCACATAGTGTTTAATATTTTGCATATTTGATATTTGTGCTTATCTCCATCACATGGAGGTGGAGTAGGATATTGATCAGTTCTGGTTTACTAATTTTGATACCAGAAGTCAGCTATGAGTCGTTGACCACCTTCAGTCAATGTGCTGTAGGGTATCTAGGACTTGTCTGGACAAAAACACTTCTCCATTACTTTTGTACCACATCTTTCATTAAATTTGACACCCATTTCTACACCCCTC
Organism: Megaustenia siamemsis; assembly: GCA_032433765.1. Taxonomy (NCBI): domain Eukaryota; kingdom Metazoa; phylum Mollusca; class Gastropoda; order Stylommatophora; family Ariophantidae; genus Megaustenia; species Megaustenia siamemsis. The sequence goes on along the minus strand of JAVIAB010000051.1, from coordinate 118,185,573 downwards.
CACATGAATTTTCTATCCAATTCTTACATTTAAAGGAATAGTTCTCTGTTCCATTTATTTTTTGTGGTGGCAGGTGGACGAAATAAAAACTCAAACTTGAAAACCTCAAGGCCACTGCACTGGTGAAGTTTTCATTTTTATCCATTCCTGTAAGTCTCTTTCTATTGTTCATGTGAAATACCCTTCTCTAACTATTATTATTTCATATTAAATATACTCCTTTTCTTACCTGATTTTATTAAATATTACAAACACTCCCTTAGCTGATGCTATTTCATATTAAAAACACCCATTTAGCTCATGCTATTTCATATTAAAAACACTCCCTTAGCTGATGTTATTTCATATTAAAAACACTCCCTTAGCTGATGCTATTTCATATTAAAAACACTCCCTTAGCTGATGCTATTTCATATTAAAAACACCCATTTAGCTCATGCTATTTCCTATTAAAAACACTCCCTTAGCTGATGCTATTTCATATTAAAAACACTCCCTTAGCTGATGCTATTTCATGTTAAAAACACTCCCTTAGCTGATGCTATTTCATATTAAAAACACTCCCTTAGCTGATGCTATTTCATATTAAAAACACTCCCTTAGCTGATGCTATTTCATTTAAAAAACACTCCTTTACTAATGTCATTTCTCACTGAACTCAGTCTTCTATTTGATCTAATTTCAGAAGACAATGGACAAACAACACAAGGCACATTCAGCACAATATCTGACCTGGACAAGCAAAGACGTCGTAACCTCATCTTTGATGAGGAGCGGTTTGAGGAGACCTTCCTGAAATGTCTTATCTGTAGAGAGATGTATAATGAGGTGGACAAACTGCCAAAGATGCTCCACTGTCACCACACGTTCTGCATGGATTGTCTTTACCAGATGTACCGAGTGGAGGGCGAGTTCAGACAATCTCTCACTGGTGTTTTCAGGGGCATGCCACTGACTGTCAAGATACAGTGCCCCACTTGTCGTGAAGGTGTTCTTATCTCCGAAGCTGAGTTACGGCGTCTGCCGAATGATCACACAATCATGGAGTTGTTGTGTTTTGTGAGCCAGACGGGCAGAAGCGATGTTCAGTACTGCACCAAGCATCAAATGCAACCGTTGAACTTTTTCTGTGAGCCCTGCATCATGCCTGTGTGTTGTGATTGTACAGTCATTGACCATAAGGAGTCAAAGGGTCATCTTGTAGTCAACGTGGATGAAGCCATGAGAAAATACACTCCCATTGTGGAGGAGACGCTGGGAGATATAAACTCAGAGAAAAATTGCTTGTCTGAGAAAAAGAATGCTCTAGAATGTGCTCTTGAAGATTTGGATCAAATTCAAAGAAATCTAAACTCACAAATTCGTAATGTCTTTGACCAAATCCGAGAGATTCTAAATGAGAGAGAGAAAGAGCTGTATGATGTTTCAGAGTCTGAGATTGAGAAAAAACGTGACATCCTTCATGGACATCTGAAAGTGTTGATGGATAGAGAAACACGCCTAAATTCAGAATTCAGTGAGCTTCAGAAAGCTAAAGAGGACAAAGACATTAGCTTGATCTTCACAGGACACAAATCAGCTCGTGAAATGCTGTCTCAAGAGGTTCATGTCCCAACAAACTCCACCAAGGGATTTTCTGTAACTTTCCAGTTCAGTAGCCGAGCAGACTCCATTATAAAGCAACAAGTAGCTAACCTGGGCGACATAATATTTCAGTCATAAACTTTTGTATTCATGGATTTTTAAAATACAAAATCATAAAAGCTGTTTTCTTATATTTAATAGCAGGAGCTAAGCCAAGGATATTCAATGCTAACTAAAATCTTATAAATTCATGTATCACTTATTTTATATTCCTAATTGGGTTTAGCGTGAAGCTGAGTGCATTATGAAAGATTACAGTGATCTAATTGTGATTTGAGGTTTCCGGTTGTTTCCAAAATGGAGGAATTATTTTTCTCCTGCTTGGTATATAACCGTTGATCAGAGGTTTAACAATCCACTATCATAAAAACGATGTTGTTAATGAAACGTAGACCTGATACAGGTAAGAGAAAAAGAGGAAGACCCAGGGAGACAATGAGAAGAACATTGATGAGAGAGGCAAAAGCAGGAAGATTCGGCTCCCTCAATTAGATAGAGCTGCTTGCACAGAACAGAGACAAACGGCGAGATTTGGAAAAATATCTTTAAAAGAAAACTGATAGAACAAAAATTCAGATAGGAGAAGGTGTATCTTGGTCTACGCCCTATGGGCCGGCTACGGCTCGAAAGGTCAATAGATAGATAGATAGATTTGTGATTCTACATCACTTTGCATTTCTATTATTTCTGTCAAATGTTGGCATCCTAAAAATAAAATAACAGCACAGATAGACCCAGTACCCTTGAGTTGCCTCCACATGTCTAACTGACCATTGAAAAATCATCAATAAATGATTTTATTAAAATGTGTATACAAATTATTTGTAATGGTGAGTTATATTCATCAATGCTAGTCAAATTTGCATTAGATAATTAATGAGAATTTCTGAAGTTCAAGGTTGCTAATCAGAAGATTACCAGCTTACAGTGTATGAGAAGAATGTTTAATTTATGGCCAGTATGTGTGAAATATAAACTTAATTGTAAATTTGCTACAGATTTTATTTTCATTTTATTTTTTTTTAAAAACCCTTCATGGAGATCAATGTCATGGTAGTAAAATGGTTATCTGGCACAGGACCTTTTAAGTACAAGAGAGCTAAAAGCAACTCTTCAACTCCATTTTATTTAAACTCTAATCTACTAATATCACAATTAACATGATCGGATTAGCTCCAGTATCAATGACACATCTACTTAAATCTCTTCCCACTAACTCATCTCATCTTATCATTCCTGATGGCAGCTCAAATATAAAATCTATCTATCTATTGTTCTTTTGAGTCAAAGACAGCACTTAGGGCAGAAATTCTAGACTCATTGTGTCCGACAATCTTTGTTATATGTCAAACATGCCCACATTATATCAGTCATGAAAATAATTGATTTTACTTGTACCTGTCCTGGGCACATTGTTCAATCTCAATGAGTGAGCTGATGCCTGCTGTTGTTGCCTCTTGCCTAATCATCATCATCATCATGTGCCGTACCGGTTGGTGTTGGCGATCATGTCTTTCCACAATCTTCTATCCACAGTGCATCGTATGAGTTCTGTTGTTGACGTTTTCCATGCCATGACACCAAACTATCCAGTATTTTCTCTCTTTGTCATTCGCGATATCTCTTTCCTTTTATTTTGCCAGTTGTAACCAAGTATTCAAACTTTCCTCTTCTCATGATGTGCCCAAAAAATGTTGATTGTTTCTCTCTGATGTTTTTTAAGAGCTCCCTTTTTGTGTTGACCTCTTTGAGAACTTTTTTACTGGTCTTTTTAGCTGTCCAGAGAACTTTCAACATTCTTCTGAGAAATCCCATCTCTGTGGCCTCTAAACGTCTTTTCATTTGTTTGTCTATTGTCCATGATTCGCTTCCATAGGTCAGAATTGGTTCTATGTAGCATCGATGAACTCTCTTTCTCATTTCTATTGACATAGATTTGTTGCATAAGATATTTTTCATTTTCTGAAATGCTATTTTGGCCTGAGCTATTCTGCTTTTTATTTCAGTGTTGCATCTTTCATCTGATGTTATCACTGTGCCCAAGTATTTCAAATGTTGCACTTGTTTCAGATTTGTTTTGTTTATTTTTATGCTGCATGATAGTGATGATTGTTTCATCGATGTAACCATTACTTCTGTTTTCTTACTATACAGACTGAGACATTTCTTGTTGCTTTCTCTTACTATTATATCTATCATTTCTTGTAGCTCATTCTCTGTCTCTGCTATTAAGGCTGTGTCATCCGCATATTGTAAATTATCTATGTTGTGACCATTGACTTCAATTCCTTTTTTTGTCTACTATTGATCTCATAATATGTTCGCTGTAAAGTGAAAAAAATCAGGCGACAGAACACAGCCTTGTTTGACGCCTTGTTTTATAAATTGAAATTGTCCTGTTTGGTTGTTAATTCGTATAGCTGCTGTTTGTTGCCAGTACATGTTTTTTTATGATTCGCAGATCCTTGCCATCAATGTTTAATTTCTCCAGCATATTTATTATTTCCACGTGCTTTACTTTGTCAAATGCTTTCGTGTAGTGTATAAAGCACATGAGGCCTCTTGCCTCAGTGTTATTTTTATGTTTCTTTTAGTTAGCCTTTTTATTTAATCTTTTCCTTTAACTCTCTCTCAAATATTCAAAACCCATCTATTAAAACCTGTAACCACTAACTCATCATATCTTATCATTCTGACATCAGCTACAATATCATGGACCCAACTACTTAAACCTGCTACTAATTCATCACATATTTTTTCCTGGCAGCAGCTTAGGCAATCCATCTCTTTACTTGCTTTCTAAGATTAACAAACCTGACTACCTTCAAAGAATTATTATCTCTCTGCTCAAATTCCATAGAGAACAAACACATCAGGCTGCTATGATAGTGGTCATATCAACTGTCATTGATCTCTCTCCCTGTGTTTAGGAGACAAATAATGTCCTTAAGATCTTCTAACCTCTCACTTTGTACTTCATGTTCTACCTCATTATCCTGAATATCTGCTTTCTAAACACCTACCTCTCCTCTTATGATCTGTCAGCTCTTTAATTCTTCCTTGACTAAAGAAACCATCCTTTGGTCATTATGTTTTCCTTCTTGAACTTCTCATTCAAAACTCCTTCAAATTTAACAGTACCTTCAAATTTAACAGTACCTTCAAATTTAACTGTCACTTATGATCAGGTGAATGAAGTAGTGATCATGAAGTTCAAGACATGTTGAGCTACCCATACCCAACAAAAACCTCTTCTCTTTTTAATCTTTTGTTATACTGATGATGTCAGAGTCATTGATCTATCTGACCACAAGATTTATCAATTTATTCCTAATTTTTATCCCATCATGTAAGTTTCCACTACCCCCATTACTTTTCTTCACATGATTGTGTCCTTAGGTACCTAGATTCTCTTCACATAAGTCATGTATATACCCAGTAACATCTATTGATGATTAACATCTGATCTACCACCTATCTGTTCCATTCTTGAGCCCAACCACTGTTGTTCACTTGTATAATGGATCAACCAGGGATTGCCTATAAACATAACCACACATGATCACAATTCTCAAGACATGCTAGTCAAAAGCCATCTTCCCCACTGAAGCATCATCGCTTGTAGATCTCCAGTCTGTAAAACTTACCCTTATATTCTTTCTTCTTTGTTGATTTTTTCAACTCTTTAAATTCTCATTCATTAGTACACTTTGTAGGGAGCAGGTCAGATAAGTACGCCAACATAATTTTTGTTTGTTTTTTATGTCTATAAATTGTCCATGCTCTGCGAAGCTTTTTCAGGTCAACACTTTGAATCTTTTGTTTGTGCTTTTTTTTCAATGTGAAATTGTAACTGTACATTTTTTTTATTTCTTTTCATAGTCTTATTCAGTGAACACTCAACAGATGCCAAAACAATATCTCATCTTTAAGCAGAAAAATTAAAATTACTTTAATTTCTTAAAATTCATTTCGCTTGGTTTTTGTTTCTTTTCTTTGACCCATTTAATTATAACTGCCATTACTACAGGAAACCATAAGGCATCATACACCATGCAAGGGTTTATTTGTAGGTTACACAGACTAAGAGCAACACAAAAGTTGCTGTGTAACATGCGTTAAAAAAAAGAAAGTAAAGAGCCCTATCACGCCAAGTGGAGTATAGGGAATATGGTGTTAGTGACCTTTACAGACATTTGGCACATGAATTTTGGGGTAATGTGGGCAGTACTACACCAGTGCTGCTTTACTTTCCCAGAAAAAAATCCTGTACCCGTTTAAGGCTGGGTGAACCCGGAAGACGTTGATCAGGATTAAACTCGACCTCTTGTCATTTGTAGTCCACTTCACTAACCACTGAGTTATCACAGTTCCCGCTGTGTCGCATGGTTGTAAGTTTTAGGAAAGATGATTGTTCAAGTGAATAGAGAGTGCATTAACAAAAATGCAGAAATTATCAGTATGCATGTTTCGCCTTCTTCTGAAAGATATTTAGGATCTTTGAAGTGTGTATGGGATATGTGTTTTGGTTATTCGGTTTCTTAAAGTCCTTCAGGAAGTCTCTTCCTACTGCACGCCATAAACGTCCGACAGTCTCAGAATTGACATTTTACTGTCATGTCCCAATCTAAATGTTATCACAGACTGACTTCCTTAAGTCTTAGTCAACCTTTTTTTTCTGAATTTGCATTTCTGCATAAATAATTTTGAAGCTTACATGACAACCATTTCGTTTTCGTTCTTTCATTACATAGGACAGAGCTTCTTTACCATTTTCAGAAGGCTTACCGTCTCTGCACCACTTGTATATTACTAATCCATGTTGGACTTTTCGAAGTATGGATTGAGATTGTAATATTTAATTGGTAAAGTGGCTTTAACAATGCAACATTTTATATCTACAGATCAATATCAATATTGCATGGATAACATGATAATTGTGAATCAAAGCAGACATTAAGGAGATACTGCTATGTTGCTGGTGCTTTAAAACATATTTATTCATAATCCAAAACATATATCACTAAATAAAGTGTTTGGAAATAGTCAGCTTGCTGAAATAAATTATTTCACATGGTCATAAATTAATTTTTATACACCAGTTTTATATTGATCAGTTATTTATTCAATCTTCATTTTATTATTTTAAAATTGTATGTTTCATCTCATAGCCTCATTATTTATGCCTCTTCATTATTGCTCTGTCAGAATTTCATTATTTTTCCTACCACTATCTCGTCATTATTTGTGTCTGTATTTCTTCATTATCTGTCAGCATCTCTTCATTACTTGTCTGTCAGTATTTCTTCATATTTTTTTTTACTGTTAATACCTCAACAAAATCCATTCTCTCCTTGTGCTTGGATTCTATGTTTGTTCTGATCTGATTAAAATATCATGTTCTGAAGCATTGATAATGTCTTGTGTTAACTTCATAACTTTAAACAGCTTTACGTTTTTTTAAAATTAACTTGTTATTAACTACATGTTCAAAGAAATGGAACACAATGCATTGAAGAAAACAAAAATACTGAAAGAGTAAAACAACATGAGTAATACATACTCATACAGCAGGATCATAGAGTAATCTGACATTGCTGGAGATGCTACCCCTGAACAAGGACTGTGCCATCTATTAAGAATAAAGCTAGGTTCATCAGTTACCAGTGACAATAGCTCAAAGAGACTTTCAACTTTAGATTCACCCAGGAAGTGACAAAAAAAGTAGAGAGAAAAAAGTTGTATGGTTAAAAATAGAGAGAAAAAAGTTGTATGGTTAAAAATAGAGAGAAAAAAATAGAAAAAATAGTGTGGTTAAATCTTTATGTAATAAGTGGACAAGACAACGTAAAGCTTTATGTAATAAGTGGACAACACAACATAAAGCTTTATGTAATAAGTGGATGACACAACGTAAAGCTTTATGTAATAAGTGGACAACACAACATAAAGCTTTATGTAATAAGTGGACAACACAACATAAAGCTTTATGTAATAAGTGGACAACACAACGTAAAGCTTTATGTAATAAGTGGACAACACAACGTAAAGTTTTAACCAAACTATTTTTTCTGTTTATTTCATTTTATTCTTACAATTAGCTTTACAGCAGCTTCACATTTTTATGCATTTCTTTGCTTTGACACTGCAGAGACTATATCAGCCACCAAACTGTGTATCTGTGACAAGGGTTTGGAGGTCTCTTTCTTCACTTCCTCTTATACCCAATCGTGTATCGAGGGAGATACAAGTTCTGGTTGTCAACCTTTTGACAGCTTCAATCATTGCCAGTTGATGATATTGTAGCATTTCTTTGACGCTAGCTGTCCTTCTTACTCAGGGTAAACCTCTTATTATCTTCCCTTCTCTGTTTTTAATGTATACTTTGTATGGTAGGGAATCTCTCTCTCTCTCTCTCTCTCTCTCTCTCTCTCTCTCTCTCTCTCTCTCTGCGTTCAGGACTCAATCAGAGTAAGGATTCCAGACTCTCACATGAAGTCAGTGTTGATCGCCCCAACAGACAGAACATCACAATTAGAGTCTGTCAGATCCACTCTGACTGAACACCCGTTATTACGTTGCACTGTGTTCTGCGCCAGTGGCCCAGTGCATCCGATATCAGCCAGCATTTTATTCGGGTTTGCTTTCCCTATCCTTTGATTGTCCCCAATCTTCCTGCAAGGCAGCAGATTGTCTTTTCTGTAGGGGGATTCTGCAATTAGATGGTCGGCCCTCCCAGGTTTACGAGCACCATCTGCCCGAGTCACTAGAGGTGACTAACACAGACGTAAGGAATCACAAAGCATTCTTTTTAGATGGGCAAACAAGTTTATTTGTTGTTCCTGTATGTAGCTTAGTATTGGTTCAATGCCTACTCTTTCTCTTATAATACCATTTTCTGACCCTGTCTTTTCTGGTCACTCCAGGTGCTTTGGTGGTACCCTGATCTAATGTGGCCAGCTGGCAGTTTCCCCATCAAGTTTTAAAATCATGAAGTGTGAAATTTTTTTTATGTAAAAAAAAAAAAAGTCACGCCAAGTGGCGTATAGGGAATATGATGTTAGTGACCCTATATTTTACAGACCTTCAGCACATGATTTTTGGGGTAATGTGGTCAGTATTACGTCCATGCTGCTTTACTTTCCCAGAAAAAAATCCGGTACCCATTTAAGGCTGGTTGAACCCGAAGCCGTCGGTTGGGATCTAACCCTACCCCTTGTCCGTGGTAGTCCAGTTCACTAACCACTGAGCTATCGCGGCTCCCTAATTTTTTTTATGTAAACCAGGATAAACAGGATTATGGTGTGCTTTGGATATATATATATATATATATATATATATATATATATATATATAAGACCATGTTATGAAGACAAAGTTTTAGATATGTGATTGCGTTAAGCAGTTGTAACTAACCCTTCGATGCTGAAAGGCAAATGAGGAAGGAAAGAAGAAGTTGTAACAATTTCTGGACCATTATTAAATTTGACCATAAAGTTGTTGTGGACTGCAATCTGTACAATCATGGACTGGCAATATATTCAATCTGGACATGTTGTGTACCTAGGGATATAACAAGCAACTGAAGGATGACACTAGGAAGTCATGATGGATTCAACTCCTTAGAGTATCAAGAAGCTAAAGGGCTGATACTATTTCTAATAATCAGATTGCTCTCTATTGACATGCTCTGTACAGTTTTCCATCCTTTTCTAGCCTTTATTGGACACACTTTATAAAGCATTTCTTGTTCTGATTTGTAGTGATGTTGCTCACTTTTATCTTTTGATCTTTAGAGCCGTAGCCGGCCCATAGTGCCCTAGATCCAGATACGCTTTCTCTTATCTAAATTTTTATTCTAGCAGTTATCAATCCTTGTAAAAATCCTTTATCATATCTCACCATTTGTCTCTGTTCTGTGCAAGCAACTCTATCTCATTGAGGGAGCCAATTCCTGCTGCTTTTGCCTCTCTCAGCAATGTTCTTCTCAGTGTTTCTCTGGGGCGGCCTCTTTTCCTCTTACCTATTGTTTCCCACACGAGAGCTTGCTTTGTTTTTCGCTTATCTCTCCTCATCACATGTCCAACATATGACCACCATCTTTTTTGAATACTGAAGATATTAGGGTTGATTGGCAATTTTTCTAATTTCCTCGTTTGTTTTGAATTCGTTCCACGCTATACCAAGTATTTTCCTTAGACATTTATTTTCGAATGCGTTCAACTTTGTTTCTATATCTCTTGTTGTTTTCCAGCTCTCGCATGCATACGTAAGGGTTGATAGTACATTTGATTTGAATAGTCTAAGTTTTGTGTTTGTGCTGATGAGTTTTGATTTCCACAACTTTTCAAGGCTTCTGAAAGACCTTGCTGCTTTAGCTATTCTGATTCTAATTTCTTTACTTGTATGCCCTTCCCGATCAATGCGACTTCCAAGATAGATAAAGGGATCGGTCTCTTCCACTGGTTTGTTGTCCATGTATATTCTGTCATCTGTCGGAATTAAGCTTTTCATGACTTTAGTTTTTTCATGATTGATCTCAAGCCCAATTTTGCTGAATATTGATGATAGTTCATTTGTGTTTTTCTGCATCGTTTTTATCTCACTGCTGATGAGCACTATGTCATCAGCAAAGTCGAGGTCCTTCTAATGGTCTCCTTGTATCCATTCGAAGCCTTTGTTACCAGTGTAGCATTTCTTCATTATGAAGTCCATAACAATTCCAAATAACAAGAGCGATAAAATACATCCTTGTTTACCCCAGTTTTTATTGGAAAACATTTGCTCAGTCCTTCCTCTGTACGAACTGCACATGTGTAGCCATCATACATGGCTTTGATAATATTTAAGATTTTTTATGGTAAGCCATATTACCTCAGAATTTTCCACAAAGAATCTCTGTGAATACTGACGAATGCTTTCTTGAAGTCAATGAAGTTAAGTACAAAAGTTTTTTTTTCTTTTCAATGTGTTCCTCCATTATAAGTCGTGGAGTACAAATGTGGTCAAGGCAGCTTCTCCATTTTCAAAACCTAGCCTGTTCTTCATGCATTACTGTATCTGTTGCTCACTTACTGATTATTTATTTGTTTATACTTCTCTATTGTAAATTCAACATTTTTCAGCAATCAACATTTTTCGGGCACATCATTAGAAGAGGAAAGTTGGAATACTTGGTTACAACTGCCAAAATAAAGGAAAGAGAGATCGCGGACGACAAAGAGAGAAAATACTGGATAGCTTGGTGTCATGGCATGGAAAACAGTCAACAACAGAACTGATACGATGCACTGTAGATAGAAGATTGTGGAGGGACATGATCACCTACGCCAAACGGTATGGCACATCATGATGATGATTGTAAATTAATTTGCAAACAAATCTGTGTTTTAAAATCCACATAAGAAATATAGTTCTAGAGTTAACCTCAAACAATATAAAAAATAATTACACACAAGTTTTCTGAAATAATTCAGTAGTTTGGGGATAATGTCTGAAGTTCATTGAAACAACATAAAAATAAGTGGACACTCTTAAAGGTAATATCTAAACTTTATTGCAAGAATATTTTTTTTAATGGAAAAAATAGTGTTAAAATTGTATTGCAAGAATATACAAATAAGTGGGAAACTCTTAAAGGCTGTGTCTAAATTTTATTGCAAGAAAATAAAAATAAGTGGACATTCTTGAAGACTGTACCAGAAGTTTATTATAAAAATAACAGTGGGGATCCGCCTTGGTCAAGGCTCCCAGGCTTCGACTGTCTACTGATTTTGAATCTGAAAGCTCACATAATGTTCAACACATAATAAGTGAGACTGAAGTCGGCAAACATCTTTTGACCAAATCTAATGTTCGTATCTAGTCTAAAATATATGTCACAACCCTACCCTACCAGAAAGCAATGAGTGTAGTCATCTACGTGATGTCATGAGCCCTCAAGGACTTACTCCCTTTTCAAGTTCGGCCTAAACAGTTCACATCAGCCAGCTGTCAGCTCGCACCGTGCAGTGATGTATTGACAAGCATCTGTTGTTGATATCAGTTGATGATAGTCATGTCTAATTGGACATCCCGAGTTTTCACACCAATGAATTGTCAACGGAAGTTTTACAAACGTTGAAAATGCGTTGCAGTGTTGGATTTTGTAATCTATTTTGATGCCAATTCTGATCTTCGTGTTTTTTCATTGTCTTATTTTTCACATTTATCACAACAGCACAGAAATAAATGGGACAGTCTTGAACATAGCAACATGCTTCTATTGCAACATCACAGAAATAAATGGCAGTTTTGAACATACCAACATGCCTCTGTTGCAACGTCACATAAATAAATGGGAGTTTTGAACATAGCAATATGCTTCTATTACAACAGCACAGAAATAAATGGGAGTTTTGAACATAGCAATATGCTTTTATTGCAACAGCACAGAAATAAATGGGACAGTCTTGAACATAGCAACATGCTTCTATTGCAACAGCACAGAAATAAATTGGACAGTCTTGAACATAGCAATATGCTTCTAATGCAACAGCACAGAAATAAATTGGAGCCTTAAACATAGCAACATGCTTCTATTGCAACAGCACAGAAATAAATTGGAGTCTTGAACATAGCAATATGCTTCTAATGCAACAGCACAGAAATAAATTGGAGTCTTGAACATAGCAACATGCTTCTAATGCAACAGCACAGAAATAAATTGGACAGTCTTGAACATAGTAACATGCTTCTATTGCAACAGCACAGAAATAAATTGGAGTCTTGAACATAGCAATATGCTTCTAATGCAACAGCACAGACATAAATTGGAGTCTTGAACATAGCAACATGCTTCTAATGCAACAGCACAGAAATAAATTGGACAGTCTTGAACATAGTAACATGCTTCTATTGCAACAGCACAGAAATAAATTGGAGTCATGAACATAGCAATATGCTTCTAATGCAACAGCACATAAATAAATTGGACAGTCTTGAACATAGTAACAGCACAAGCACAAGTGAGATATTCTTAAAGGTAGTGGCAGGCGAATATTACAACACAGAAATAAATGAAAAACTTGAATTTAGTGGAAGCCGATTATTGCAATAACAAAAAAATAATTAGGACAATTGTGAACGTGGTAACTGAAGCTTCTCACAACATAGAAATAACGAAAACACTCTTTAATGTTTTAAATGTAGTTTTCACAACAACCTGGAGAGTGTCAATAAATATTTAAGCTCATTTTTTTTTTTGCTTATGTTTAGTGGTCATTATCATCATCATCACGTACCGTGCCTGCCAACGTAGGTGATCATGTCGCTTCACAACTTTTGATCTCGACAGTTATTTATCATTGATGTTGTTGACCTTTTGCCAAGCCATTCTCTTATATCTTTTCTCATTGCTTCTCTCTATCTCTTCGTCCCTCAATTTACCCAGTTTTGTTTTATATTTTATGATAGACAGACTTTCATTTTCATTGCTTTTCTTTTCTTAGGTAACGTTTTCGTAAGGACAATCCAACACTGTCGATTGTCCTTTTGAGCCAAAGATGGAACATATGACGGAAATTATACGGCTCTCTATGTCGGATGATCTCTGTTATCAAGGATTATTCCTTGCGCAGGTCCGGCATTGTGTCTCACCATACGTCTCTGTTCTGCTCGAGTTGTTCAGTCTCGGCGAGGGAGCTGATGCCTTTGTTGTTGCCTCCCGCCTCAGTGTTATTTTTAGTGTTTCTATATGTTGGCCTCTTGTTTCGTTTAATATCTGGTTCACATTTGAGGGCCTGCTTTGACATTCTCTTTGTGTCTCTTCTTATCATATGGCCAACGTATGACAACCTTCTTCTCTTGATTATAGATTATGTTTGTTTGATACTTTCTTCTATTCTATTCTCTTCATGGAACCAGCTTCACTGCATTCAGGAATTCTCCATATCCACGCCATCGCCTGTCACATAATTTTCCAAAATTCACCTGTAAATTCCGTTAGCAAGGTCGCTCCATACACCTCTTACTCGACTGCACAGGCGACGATTTCTAATGCTTTGTCATTTCTGTTATTTCTGCACTAGTCTTAAATTCATTCCATGGTATACGAAGTATATGCCTGAGGCATTCGTTTTCAAATGCATTCATTTTGTTTGCTATTGATTTAGTTGCCTTCCAGCTATTGCACGCATAAGTAATTTATCTATCTATTGACCTTTCGGGCCGTAGTCGGCCCATACGGGGCATAGACTCAGAAACTCTTTCCCTGTTTCGAAATTTTCTTTCTCTATCAATCTCAATCCTTGCAACGATCTTTCATCAAATCTCGCCATTGTGCAACTCCTCGATCTCACTGAGGGAGCCGATTCCTGCTGCCTTTGCCTCTCTGATCAATGTTCTTCTTAGTGTTTCTCTGGGTCGGCCTCTTTTCCTCTTACCTATTGTTTACCACTTGAGGGCTTGCTTTGCTATTCCGTTATTATCTATTCTCATCGCATGTTCAACATATGTCCATCGTCTTTTCTTGATTGCTGATGATATTAGTGGTTGATTGGCGATTTCTCTAATTTCCTCGTTTGTTTTGAATTCGTTCCACGATAAGTTCTAACGCATAAGTAATAGTGAATTATGAATATAATGAAATGAATAGTGAAATATTTGATTTGAGACAAACATTATACTCTTCTAAAAATAGAACCATAAAGTTCCATGATCAGAAATGATTTCGATAATTAAGTTTTCTCAGTTGATTAGCTGTTAATAAGGACGACCAGTTTCTACTAGATTAGCTTTTGAAAGATGAAATATCTGTTGCTAGGCAACATTTCCGTCTAGGTTGCGGCTCTCTATAAAACCTCCTTTGATCTTACATTCCAATCATATTGATCATTATGGTTCACAAATGATTTTAAATTTCTTGTTAATAATTCCATTGTTGATGTGAGAAGTGGGAGGGGTGGACGCCAACACAATTGTAAAAAACCATAACAAATTGTAACAAATCTTGCATCATTGTGTAACCATGCAACAGAATAAGGCAAAAAATATTGACTGAAGTGATACGATTTATGATGATATAGTTTCATCCAGACTCAGACTAGATGGAAATGTTGGCAGGCGGCCAAGATGACGACAGCGCCAGGGAAAACATTATTGGGTTGTGCATACAAAAATATGCCAGAATGTACTGCACGTAGCAAAAACTGTTGCAATCTGTTGTAGTCATAGGCGTCCTTCGACTTTCCAATGAGAAGATTATGTGGACATTTGAGGAGTTGTGTATGTGTGTCGTTTAATAATAGGGTTCTTTTTTTCCTGTCCTGTGGCAATTAGAGTTGTTGCATCAAAACATGGATAGCTGCAGCCAGCTCAGCTTCCGCCATTCCCATGCTTACTTTCCAGAAAGATTTCTGATAAATCTCTCTGTATAAAGGCGGTCTGGCGTGATTCCCACATTTTATCGCTCAAAAATGTGTCGTGATATGAAATAATATGATTTCTAACATCATATTCGTGTTATATACGCTTAGCGAGGCGTGGAGTGAATAGTTACTTTATTTAATGTCATCATCATCATCGTCATCGTCATCATCAAGTCGCATGCCTTTTGCAGAGTGTTGCATTCACTAGACCCGACCTTAAAAATCTCTGTCTCTAGACACATCTCCCACTTTCTCTGATGTCATGTTCAAGGTTTACGTGATGTTTTCAAACCACCTTCTTCTTGGTCTGCCCCTGATGCACCACGCCGGAACCATGTGACTTCCATTATTGTTCTTTCCAGCCCGCTGTATCTTTTGAAGTAGCCATAATATTTTAATTTGCTCTGTATAATGGTGTTTATAAGCCAGTTCATTTTAATATTTAACTGTTTTTAGTACGTCTTCAATGCTCTTCTTTTCATTTTCAAGGGCATTTTTAGGATGTCTCTATAGCATTTTGTTTTGAATGAATCGATTTTGTTCCCTTGCTATTTGCAAGATTGTACATGATTCACAATCCCATGCTGCTATCGCGAAGATACATTTCCTCAGTAATTTAAAATTGATTACCTTGCATGTATTGTACCAAATGTTTTACGTGGGGTTTAATTGTTTTGTTGCTCTTGCTAATATTCTTTTGATCTCTTTCTAGCAGTATCCATCGCTGTTACTACAGATCCCAGATATTCATAGTTTGTTACAATTTCAAATTCTTCACTGTTGATGATGATTTTAAGATGACTTTTTGTTTTGTCAATGGACATTATCTCAGTTTTCTGTATGTTTAGATAGAAGTTTTGCTCCTCACTGTCTTTTCTTAAAACCTTCAAATGTCTCTTCTAATCCGTTTGCACTGTTTGAGTGGAGGACTGTGTCATCAGTCTATCTGACTTCTGTAATTATGCTGCCGTTATTGTGAAAGGGTCGAATTTCATAAATCTATCATCGTTTTTTTTTTTACATTTCTTATGATGTTCTCATCATAGATGTTGAACATTACTTATTGTGACCCGAAGAAATTGATCTGCTACTTTTCCTTGGTCACAGGCCGGATTTAAATGTGGTGAAGCCCTAAGATAAATGAAAATCTAAGGCCGCTTATTAAAAATGAACACCAGAAGGTTTCTGTCATAGATTACCATGTAAACAAATTTGAGACCTCCTATGATTGTGAAGTCCTAAGCTGTAGTTTATTTAGCTTAGACCTAAATCCGGCCTCGGTCACAGTTATCAATGGCCGGCACTACTTACAGTGTCTTGAAGACAAAAAACACAAGTACTGAAGTACTGTCGATGGTCATTCTTCGAAGATCAATCAATTGGCTGTAACTATTCACTAAACAGTACGTAATATTCATAACAACAAAAATAACTGTCACAGCACAAATTATGTACGATGCGTAATTGTTCTTGTAAATTGAATAATACAATCATTCAGCATCGGCGTTTCAGTACAATCATTCAACATCGGCGATTCAGTACAATCATTCGGCATCGGCACAACTTTATGGCAATCTCCACTTGTAACAATATATTGGTTGTCTATTGCTTATATATAGAGTTTGATAGAAAAACCATGATTCTTATTGTTAATTCGTCTCTTAAAAATGCAAGGTGCAAATGCTATAATTTTTAGTTACTTTTATATAATCTCTTGAGGATTAGGCTGAAACGTCACAATATTTTTAATTTCATACTTACACCAGCCGGACAGAAAGAGAGAGAGAGAGAGAGAGAGAGAGAGAGAGAGAAGAGAGAGAGTACTTATTCTACATAGTACATTTTATTAACATATTTAAGGTTGGGAGTGGTTTACTCAGACTTACCATTGCCATCTATAGAAGTAAGTCTGAAGGATGAACGAGAACCCCTAAATCACCCCCACTAACGCGACGTTTTTAACTATAGGAGCTACAGTCGGCTGACATCATTCTACCCACAACCGCCCGCAAAGCTGGAAACGTAACGCTAGTGGAAAAGGGGATGAGGTATGGGGGGGGGGGGGGGTCCGAAGTCTCCATTTCAGACTTCTATGGATGGCGATAGGCTTGTTGTGTGTATTTCGAAATATTACATTTATCACTAAAACTTCACCGTAGGCCTATTTATGAGTGTTATACAATTGTTGAGGTGCGCGTGGCCGCGCGGGTAAAACCACTGTTCCGCTGGCTGAAAAGCCGGCGTACGGTGTTCGAAGCCCGCGGTAGACAGAAAGGATTTTTTCTATTGGGGGTGAAATAAAATTCTGAGTCTCACACGTCGTGGCGACTTACTTGACCAAGCGGCCCTCGGGTATAAGCCCCCCCCCCCCCCCCCCCGATATTATTGGTACTATGTGTCGTAGAGATAGTTTGTTTTTTTTTAGCTTTTTACACAAATGTTACGTTATATGTTGTTGATGATTCCATGTCATTTGGTCGAACCTAGGCCATTAGCCCATAGACCTGGTTGCTGATGTTTTTAACGATGTTTTTTTTTATTATTTATGCACACACACGCACACACACACACATACATTGTTAAAGATGGCTCAAATGGAAGGTGAACTTAGTTCAGTTTTGGGTATCCACGCCCACAGGTGGCGTCATAATTACTTGTCGATATAGCGCTCTAATGTCCGGCAGTATGAACATCATTTCTGATCACGTGACACAGGCTTGTCCGTAATATATTAGTCATTATATTGTTCTCGCAATAACTAGAACTCTCTTATTTAGAGGACGCATATTTACAATGTTTATGACCTTGTTGGTTATTATGTTCATCATTTTTTTATTGATTACAAGTGACACACAGATTTGCACATTTATAATCTATCTATTGACCTTTCGAGCCGTAGCCGGCCCATAGGGCGTAGACCAAGATACTCCTTCTCTTATCTGAATTTTTTGTTCCAGCAGTTTTCAATTCTTTTAAAGATATTTTATCAAATCTCGCCATTTGTCTCTGTTCTGTGCAAGCAGCTCTATCTCATTGAGGGAGCCGAATCCTGCTGCTCTTGCCTCTCTCATCAATGTTCTTCTCAGTGTCTCTCTGGGTCTTCCTCTTTTCCTCTTACCTGTTGTTTCCCATATGAGGGCTTGCTTTGCTATTTGGTTATTATCTCTTCACATCACATGTCCAACATATGACCATCGTCTTTTCTTTATTACTGAAGATATTAGTGGTTGTTTGGCGATTTCTCTAATTTCCTCGTTTGTTTTGAATTCGTTCCACGCTATACCAAGTATTTTCCTTAGATATTTATTTTCGAATGCGTTCAACTTTGTTTCTATATCTCTTGTTGTTTTCCAGCTTTACACGCATACGTAAGGGTTGATAGTACATTTGATTTGAATAGTCTAAGTTTTGCGTTTGTGCTGATGAGTTTTGATTTCCTCAACTTTTCAAGGCTTCCAGAGGTTTAACATGCCACTATCGTAAAAACGATGTTGTTAGTGAAACGTAGACCTGATACATTTATAATAATATATATAATAATTTAATATAACAGGTTTGTGGCTCGGGTCATAATCTTTGGGACACTGTGAAGTGGCGAAGTGCATTGGACTTCTTGATTCTTGCTGGAGATGTTTGAACCTATCCTTATCGACAAGCACTACAAGGCTAGCGTTTCTTCACCAGCAGACATAAGATAATAAATGAATATTATTATAGAGGGAAACTTCCGAGGCGATAATCAGCGAATCAATTCAGAGGAAGAGGTATGTTTACAGCACTCGGAAAAAATGACAAATGATCAACAGCAGAAAAAAATCAACAACAGAAAAAAATATGGACCAAAGCAGGATCGAACCCGTACTCAGTGGTACAGCGCCTTGCCAAGAAAAGCCAAACGCTAGGGAACACTGCCACTCAGCTAATTAAGCGTTTCTTCACCAGCAGATATAAAATAATAAATGAATATTATTATGGAGGAATATTTTTCTATTGCCCCTTGTTTACTTGTTGCTGATTATTTGTTATTTTTTTCTAAGTGCTGTAAACATACCTCTTCCCCTGATATGATTCGTCATTTCTTCACCAACACCATTTCGTGCCATTTCAGGCATCACTTCGTTAACAATGAATTGCGAAGTGAATGTTTTATCAGCTTTGGGTTGCTTCAAATATCACCACCGACAACCTCTTTTAGGTTTACTGCGACAGATATTACGTTGAAAAGTTTAGCTTAAATAGTAAAATCAACTGAAGAATAAAACAAAACAAAAGCGTGGACAGCAAAGACATGGTGATATTTTAAGCTCTTTGAAACGACCGACCAGTAAAGAAAACCAACAGGGCGTGAAGATGTTGAGTGTTTCAGTGATCCATTGCCCCATGTGACATACAGATGAAAGACACAAAATTAAAAGATAGGTTATATCTTTTAGTTTGTATGTGCACTCCGAGTGATGACGCAAAACATACATTCAGCAAAACATATCTAGAGAAAGTAACATATACGTTAACCTTGGTAAACATAAACATTTAAAGGCGTGTTTTATAACGATATATATAACGATATATAAATATGGTCTTTGGTGTCTTGACAGGCGGTTTCTAGCCAGTAGTCATAATTAGTCAATTAAAAAAAGCAGTAGTAGCCTCCGTCAGTCATAGTTGACTATGGATTTTTTCAGCGCCATAGAAATGTTATTTTTTCTTTTCTTTTCTTTCGTCGTCTATTCTCTTTCTCTATGAATCTGAAGAACTTCTTGTTTGAGGTGAACCTTTAGAATGCGTTTCCAGAGATTGCGGTCTGCAGCTTTGTCTTCCCATGGTGCAGGGTTTATGTTCAAAAAGTTATTATTAGTCAATAATAATTTAATTAATTAGTCAATAATTTAATTAATTAGTCAACATTAATTAATTAATTAGTCAATAATTTAATTAATTAGTCAATAGTATGGGTAATATTAGTGTTTTATGCTAGGTGCTGTTTTACTTAGCAGCACTCTCGTGGCTGAATCTGTCAATATTAGATAGACAGATCCGACCTCAGGATGAACAATATATTTTGGTGATGCCTGGCCTCATCTCCTTTCTCTTGCGCCTTTTGTTTTCTGAGTTTGACGTAATCACTTCCATAGATGTTGTGGTGCCGTTTTTATTTTTATTTTTATTCTCCATAACTTTATATCAGTAATAGGGGAAAGTAGCTGAAACTTGCTTAGAGTTGAAGAAACAATTCCCATTACGGCATTCACCCTATTTCTGTGGTCTGCCAGAGGACTATATGGCTGGAGAATATAGGCCGCATGTTCAATGCTGTTTCTACAAGTTGTGGTGAGTAAGAGATTGTGTGTGTGTGCGTGCGTTGTGCGCATGCGTGTGTGTGTGTGTGCGCGCGTGTGTGTGTGTGTGCGCGTGTGTGTGTGTGTGCGCGCGCGCGTGTGTGTGTGTGAAGTAAAGGCTCCCTCCACACCATGCTTGACGTATTGGGAATTTGGTGCTAGTTACCATATTTTTCAATGACCAGGGCACATTTTTTGAGTGACTTTGCCGTTATCACGCCAGACCGCCTTTGTTTCCCAGGAAAATCTCTGGTACCCATTTTGATATGCTTGGTAAACCATGGAACCTCGTCTGTCCGAAAATATAACAAAAGAAATCAATGACTTCTGAGGATAGAACCCGAACCCTTCTGACCAGGAAGAGAGCACACTAACCACTCAGCCACCAAACAAAAAAAGGGAAGACGCCAGGTTATTTGAGAAAGTACAAAAAACATATGGTAGGTATATCGTATTGCCGCTCCCTTCCTTTTGCCAGTCAAGCAAACAGCATTATCATCTTGAACCCTCTACATCATGTATTTTTTTCACACCGCTTAACAATAAGAATGTTGAAGCAAAAATAAATAAATTACCTCACTGAAAGCAGTAGTTGTTCCAGTATTCCTCCACACTGAATGTTTTCTGCGATGTATTTCCAACAATTTTGTCTCCTCCATTTTTGGTGATATACTCATATAATAATTTATCATTTATAGCAAAATGTTACATCTTCTCAATATTCTGTATGGTGCAGAAACATGGACATTAGACAAGAAAACAGAACTGAAAATTGAAGCCTTTGAAATGTGGATATATAGAAGAATAGGTAGAATTGGATGGAAAGGAAAGAAAACAAACGATGAAGTTTTAAAACAACCAGAAATAAAAATGGAACTACTAAATACAATTAAAACAAGACAAATGAAATTTTTGTGACACGTTAAAAGACACGACAGTTGTTGGAAGGGAAAATACAAGGTAAAAGAGGCAGAGGCAGACCAAGACTAACATGGACGAGTACATCAAAAGATGGACAAGTCAATCTATGACAACCTGCACCATCAAAGCAAGAAACAGAGTGAAATGGTGATCCATGGTAGCCAACCTTCGTTGCGGAGACGGCACACGTTGATGATGATTTATCATTTGACCGTCAACCAATTCACGTTCTTACTCTAGCCCAGTTTTCACAGCTCGCACCGATAAAAATCCGTAGCAATTAAGGCTAAGTGACGGCATTTTATTCAATTTAATTGTACCTATATCGGGCAGTATTTCGTTCAAGCTACTTGAAAGGTCAACAGCATTCCAATGTGTACCACGTGATTTGGAGATCTCTCGTCGTTCAATAAACACTTTAGCTTTTCAGTTCAGCCTCGTCTTCCTTGTACGATCTCTAGCTTGGTCTAGATACGTCATTATTGTGAATAAGTAGAGGCTATCTAGTAGTATCGTATCGTTCTACACGTAGACCTACGAGAACCTTGTGCGGAGCTCTCTAACAAGGGCGGATGCACTGATGGACCACATTGAAGAGAGTATTTATGTGTAAAGAGGCTGCATTCTGGAATTATCAACAATACTCATATTATTATTTTTTTTGCGGGGGTGAGGGGTGGAATGAGTTAAATTAAGCATGTCCACTGGTATTTATATTGTTCAAATTATATGAAACTATGTGGATATAGATTTTGCTTGGGTAATGTTGCATTTTTAGCAATAGCTCGTCCGTTCAGCCTATATGATAAATATAATTAAAATTGTATATTTAATATAATAATATATTTTATATATTTTTTTTAATGTATAAATATTTTAGCCTTTCAAGGCAGTTCGCTCAGAAATATTTTGAGCCGGTTTTGTTGTTGTTTTTTTTTTTTTTTTAAAGATCGTCATCAAGCACAGGGAACGAATTCACAGGGGCACCTATATCCCTATCGAGAATCTGGAGAAAATCCGAAATAAATATTTGAGAGTGACTAAGATTGTCATCAGTGAGGATGACAATTGTTGGACCTGGAACCTCTTGTGTGTTGAGAGCTTGTATGACTGACTTATCATCAGTGAGGATGACAATTGTTGGACCTGGAACCTCTTGTGTGTTGAGAGCTTGTATGACTGACTTATCATCAGTGAGGATGACAATTGTTGGACCTGGAACCTCTTGTGTGTTGAGAGCTTGTATGGCTGACTTGTCATCAGTGAGGATGACAATTGTTGGACCTGGAACCTCTTGTGTGTTGAGAGCTTGTATGACTGACTTGTCATCAGTGAGGATGACAATTGTTGGACCTGGAACCTCTTGTGTGTTGAGAGCTTGTATGACTGACTTATCATCAGTGAGGATGACAATTGTTGGACCTGGAACCTCATGTGTGTTGAGAGCTTGTATGACTGACCTGTCATCAGTGAGGATGACAATTGTTGGACCTGGAACCTCTTGTGTGTTGAGAGCTTGTATGACTGACTTGTCATCAGTGAGGATGACAATTGTTGGACCTGGAACCTCTT
This sequence comes from Megaustenia siamemsis, assembly GCA_032433765.1. NCBI lineage: Eukaryota > Metazoa > Mollusca > Gastropoda > Stylommatophora > Ariophantidae > Megaustenia > Megaustenia siamemsis. Next base: position 118,162,694 of record JAVIAB010000051.1, on the reverse strand, counting down.
GTGTGTTGAGAGCTTGTATGGCTGTATGCCGTTGCCTCTGCTCTAAATGTGTGCACCTTTCTACGGCTGGAAGAAAGTAAGCTTCTGTTTTTCCACTTGAGTAGGTCATGTAGATGTCACTGCCTCACTTCTTTCATGCTTCAGTTGTTAATCCATCTGTGTAAAACCCGTACCCATGTATCTCTAAAAAAAACTTTTCCCGGAGCATGATATATGATAGGGCTCTCAGTTCTATCACGTATTGCTCGTTTTTGGAGGCTCTTTCTGTAACATCTGGTAATGTTTTAGTTTTGTTTTGTTTTTTACATTTAGACCATGGTTCGAGTGTGAGAACTTTGTACAGATCCTTGTTTGGTCCTAGTATATGTGCGTGTAATCTGAAGGTCACCCTCGCAAGATGATTTGGGGCTCTTCCTTATGAGTCTGTCTTTTTTTATTTTGTTAATGCTCTAGTTTATATTCCTTGCAATTATTGTCTCAGTTCGGCAACCACTGGAAACTGCTATTCATGCTGTTTCGTCCTAAATATTTGTCTGCGATGCAAGTATTCAACCCTACCCTATCCGAGAGATACTTGTCTTAACAGGAAAAAATACAGATACACTATGTATTTCCGAGTTGTGATCGCAGCCTTATTCTATAGTCGTGAGAAAAACCTGCGCGAAAAGACATTGTTCATGATAGCTAATTTTGTAGTAGCTGAGTGGCAGTGTTCCCTAGCGTTTGGCTTTTCGTGGCAAGGCGCTGTGCCACTGAGTACGGGTTCGATCCTGCTTTGGTCTATATTTTTTTCTGTTGTTGATATTATTTGTCATTTTTTCCGAGTGCTGTAAACATACCTTTTCCTCTGAACTAATTCGCTGATTATCGCCTCGGAAGTTTCCCTCTATAATAATATTCATTTATTATTATTTGTCTCCTCTCTTCAGCACTCTGACCCGTTCATATATTTGTAGAATATGAACATAATCAATGCAAACCTATGTCGTTTAGCCATATACGCCATATAGGTCGGAAATAAATTACCTTTGCATGGAACCATGAATTATAGAAATGAACGAAAAAGAAAACTAAAGAAAAGTAGGAAGATAAAAAGTCAGATAATCAGCATGCCTGTAGCTTGTAAGCACACAACGAGCAGCCGCAAGTAGTGAGGAATGGATGAGAAGCAAGCTACAATCACTTCCAGCTGCTCTACGTGTGGAACATGTTTATTTGTTAGATCGGTAGTGCAAGTACACTTCAACCTCAGTCACTTTCATGAAGGTAAGCATGCGCACATTAACTCCGATCTTGGTAACTCACCATGTAGGTCCAATTTCTTGTTCAAGATATTTTAAATCGTCTATATAACAATCAAGTTTTAAGAAATAAAAAAAAAAGAAATTAGTCTGAAAATATAAATGTGACCAAAAAAAAAAAAAAAAAAGAATTATAACAATTTTTTGACGAAATACAGAAATATATATTTTTTTTTTTGGGGGGGGGGGGGGGTGCATGGATTGAGGATGAGCCGTTGAGATGCTTGAAATAGTCTTGATTTATTTAAATAACAATAACCACAGTTTTATTTTTTGTTTCCATACCGCTGAAAGTGCTCTTTGAAAAAAAAAAATGCTGTAGTTAAAATAACAATAATTGTAATAGCTTTCAAAGCAGATGTGTGCCATATTGGCTTTTAACCAAATGGGAGGGAGACGCAGTTTATGGCTTCCCATCTTTAGTGGCAGCTGGTGTCAATTGTTGTCAAAATAAAAAAGTGGAAGAACAACGTCCTCTCATTCTCATCCCCGTATCAAACTCACGATAGACAACCCATCCCACCCTTATTTGAAGCACATCATACACACCAAACAAAAATAAAAACATAATTTTGTGAAATAGAAATACAATATTTTCTATAAGATGATGAATATTGTAGTGACAATTTCTAGTGCTACGAGTTTGTGTAGTGCGCTGAAACTTTACTTTGCTATTAGACAAGAGATGAATGTGTTGATGGACACCCTCTGAGTACATGACGGTAGCTCTCTATACTAGAACAAGAATAATGGCTAATTTGCGCTTCTCTGCTGCAATGACACGCTCAAGAATGCGATCATTATTAAATAATACATAATAATATGTCAGGTTGCCTACATTCATACGAGCGCCTTTGTGGTGTTGGTTGCGGAACATTTTCGGTGCAGGACACCAGGTGGGATTCCTGTCATATTTTCCCTCTCATTTACTGCTGTTGGGTGTATAATTATACTCTAACATATTTGTTATTGCATTAAAGTATTAACGTTTCAGTCTAATGGTTTTCTTTGGCGCACTTACGTTTCCTAACTTTTATCATTGAGAAATGCTTCTCTCGAAATTAGAATAGACAAGGCATAAATGTTCACTGAATGTTGAATTCCTTTTATCGTTGGAATTTAATTATCTTGTTTTAAAACATAGATTCACGCTAATTTTAGTATTTAAAATGTATGTGACATTAGATTTGAATTATGAATAAACGACATCCTGTAACATGAGATAAGCACACATATCAAATATAATAATATTAAAAACTGTGCTGGGTTGCGTGTAAAGCTGCAAAAAAAAAACATAAAAAACAAACAAAGAAAATAATCATAAAATGTATCAAGCAGTTAAACTAACAGAAAGACAAGACAAACTACAACGTTTCCCAAAAAGCCGTTGTCAGATATAACGAACAAACTGTACAATACAAAATTCCGAGTCAGAATGCACAACACAGATCGACAAAAAATGGCGGAAATGACGCTGACCAGGATTTTCGTAAAACACATAATGTCATAGAAGTGTGAAGTATTCAGCTTTACTGTACTATGTCGCATTTTTGGAGGTGAAGAGAAGATGAAGCGTCTTCCTAAATGTAATATCCCCCCCTCCCCCAACTCAGTGAGCCAGCAACCCATGCTGTTTATTCAGCTGGTTCGACTGAAGAGCATCAGGCAGGAACTGAGCCCAAGTTTGATCTCTAAGCTAATCCATTAACCACTCCGCCACGAGATACTGTTACTGCAGAATGTATACATTTCATATGATTTTCTTTTGTAAAACAGCTACCTAATTTAACGGTGTTAAAGAAAAAGTCTACAGAAATGGGTACCAAGGTATTACTCTGGAAAGGTGAGGAATGCCGCTAATGAAGCGACACTATCCACACGTCTTTGAATACTTCTGGTTAGGCAGCCAAGCACATATGGGTGAAAATTCGCATGCTAAGACGCCGATTCAAGTCTCGTACTTTCCCTTATCTTACTAGCCTACTGAACTAACTTTTCCCTTTGATCACAGCGTCTTGGTCTGTCCAGCTACAAGAAGATATCAGGTTTGCTGAGATACGATAAAATACTCACCTCATATATGACGACCTTAGGAGGCACTTTCAGCAAAAACGTTTTTCTTTAAGAAACACAACACTTATTGCTTATTATTATTCGCTGCTTCAACAACAAACTCACTACAACACCCACTTTCCTTAATTATTATGTTCTGATATTCCACTAATGAAACGGTTTGTGAGTGAAAATATAATGGTTCGTTATTAGTGAACAGTATTATATATAAATGCGACATTATTGTTTTAAAAAACTTATTATTTTAAATATCTTTCTTTTTCAATATAAATATATCGTTATGGTTAATCGAAGGCCCCGGTATCACCGCAAACGAATTAAAATCCATAATTGCTCAACCGCACGTGCCAGTGGAATCATCCGAATTAAAACTCATCTCATCGAAAGCCTTCATCAGATATAGCAAACAAACTGGCGGAAAATATATCGTTTAATATATCGTAAAGCATTGAACCATGGACAGCTAAGAAGAGGAATGAAAAACGTTCTGAAGAGGCCAAAGCAAAAAGAGAGCTAATTTCCAATATTAGGAAGAAAGAGCCATCATTTTTTGGCCATGTAATGAGAAGAGAACAGCTGGAATATATTGTAACAACTGTGAAAATTGAGGACGAAGAGATAGAGGGAAGCAAAGAGAAAAGATACCAGACAGCTTAAGAGAATGGCTTGGCAGAAGGTCAACAACAGAAATGATAAATAACTGTCGAGACCGAAAGTTGTGGAGAGACATGATCACCTACGCCAGCAGGGATGGTATTTGATGACGATGATGATGATGAAAGCATTGAACTGTCAAATGTATTTATTAACAGCAAGGAAAGGCCCATTACTCCACAAGCAAATGTAGTCTAGCACGATCAAGTTTAATACTTCATATACGCACATACCCTGCCCCCCCACTCCCCAACACCCAACAACATTACATATAACGGCCAATCTGTCACATCTTTATTACATTATCTCGATTTAGGGACTTGGTTTAAGTTTCGAGCTAACTGAGAGAATATAAAAAGACACCGATTGTCTAGTGCTGTCGCCACGTAATGTACAAGTTATGGTAATATTTCACACTTGACAGATAAAAAAAAAAAAAACCTTCACATGTGAATCGTAATTTCATTTGGCTCAAAGATTCGCTCATGTGGGGGGGGGGGGGGGGAGAGAAAAAGAACTGGAGGGCACTTTACAGTTCATGGTGGGTGTTATGGCTTAGGTCGAGGCAGCTTATAGTTCATGGTGGGTGCCATTTTTTTATGTTTGCTCTCCATGTGCTGCGATCCGAAGCCACATTTTCGCAGTTCCTTTCACTTATAGAAAAATTCCCTCAAGGAAGCCCTGCAAACATCCTTATATCTCAGCACTGGTCTGCCCTTTGGTCTCTTTCCGTCCTTAAGTTCGCCATACAATATTTGTTTGGGATACGATTGTTTGCCATTCTTCTTACATGGCCCAGCCACCTTAGTCTACGAATCCTAATGTTGCCATGCTCGATGGGAGTTTGGCTCGTTGTAAGACATTATTTTGAAGTTCATAATCTTGCGAAGGCAACGTACATGAAAGCTTTTTTAACTGGAGATATAGGCTTCAATAGAATTCATATTATCGCCAAGCCGACGCAATAACTGCTACGCTACTGATGTTCTGAACACTAGATTAAGATTGGGTCAGTTAAATATTTAGACCGTGTACAGGGCATGAGGTCATGTGATGTCCTTATTTACAACTGGGAAATGCAAATTCAAACAATAACTTTTCATCACATACGGAAAAAGGCGGGGCGGGGAGGGCTAGAAAATGGAACTGGGAGAACCACCGTTTCGACCCAAAAGATTGTGAACGGGGGATCAAGCAGAAACAAAACAGCCTTAAAATACTAAAATTTCTATAAAATGAATGTAATTACAACATTGATACCAGGCCAAGATATTTTTTTCATACATCCACAAAGTTACAACGTAAAGCGGCTCAACATGATTACGTGTGTTGTCGTGACTATTCCAAATCTGAACAGAGCTATAAAAAAAAAAAAAAAAGGAATAACACCAAGAGATGGATCAATAACTGAATGTTATAATTTAAAAACAAGGCAAAATAATCAGGCGGATTCACTGATGTCAGCATCGATGAGGACATAACACTTGACATAATGATGATGACGTCAATACTCAAAAACACAACGATCAAATTCTCACTCTTTCTTCTATAGTGCGTCCTCTAGAGCGAAAAATTATAATTTTATCCGCTATGGTTCACACACATACACACACACACACACACAGAAAGAGAGAGAGAGAGAGAGAGAGAGAGAGAGAGAGACGGAAGCAGAGAGAAAAATACAAGAATTAACAGAATGGCACGGTAGGAAGTAACAGCTGAAGTAGTAAAATTAACTTCAGAAACAGAAGACTGTGTAAAGACATAACAGGCATTGGGTTTTAATAAGATACCGTTCACATTAATAATCAAAATGAAAGCAAACAAATCACCGTACAGATCTGGACCAACTTAAACATTAAACCTATGTTGAGTTGTATTTATCACCGATAACAAAGACTTTTTTTCATTAAAGTGTATTTTAATTATATTTAAATTGCCCCTCATCCCTTTCATTCCTTTCTGCAGTGAAATTGTCGTGTTCTTCTTTACTTTTGCCGCAGATCGACAAACAGTTAATGGCTGACGAGTCTTGTGTCGTTTTGGCATCCACTTCTCCCCGTTAGGTTGTATTTGGCCGTCTGCCAGACTTTCGCCCTTTACTCCAGAACAAATTAAATCCCCTGATCAATTTTGTGATCACTTCTAAATCTCCTCTGACTGAGCACGTGATTTTTGTAGTTCGATAATCTCCTTGTTATCACGTGTACATTTCCCTCTTTATTATCACGTGTACATTCCCCCCACCCCTTGTTATCACGTGTACACTTCCCTCTTTATTATCACGTGTACACTTCCCTCTTTATTATCACGTGTACACTTCCCTCTTTATTATCACGTGTACACTTCTTCCCTCTTTATTATTACGTGTACATTCCCCCCACCCCTTGTCATCACGTGTACACTTCCCTCTTTGTTATTACGTGTCCACTTCCCTCTTTGTTATTACGTGTCCATTCCACCACCCCTTGTTATCACGTGTACACTTCCCTCTTTATTATCACGTGTACATTCCCCCACCCCTTGTTACCACGTGTACACTTCCCTCTTTGTTATTACGCGTACATTTCCCTCCTTGTTATCACATGTACATTTCCTCTTGAATGTATATCTTTAGTAGCCCACACTGTTATCATTTCATATAGCCTACAGCCTGTCGTAGTCATATTCTATGAACATTTATTTGACCAATTAAATTATATTTATCGGGAAATAATTAACATTGTTATGAGTTGTTGTTTTTTCCGTCACCAGCTTTATACACGCCACGCCTTCTGGTTTTGCAATGCATAGTTTAAATGCAGCGGTTCTGACATTTTCTCTTTCTGGGAAACAGCCCCCTTAACTCCATACACCCATTGGCAGGACCTACCACGGGATGTAAAAATACATCATCTCTGTTGTCTTTAAACAAAAAAAAAAAGTAAAGTACCCCCGTCACGCCAAGTGACGTATAGGGAATATGGTGTTAGTGACCATACATTTTACAGACCTTCAGCACATGGTTTTTGGGGTAATGTTGTCGGTATTACGCCCGTGCCGCTTTACTTTCCCAGAAAAAAATCCGGCACCCATTAAAGGCTGGGTGACCCCGAAGCCGACGGTTGGGATCGACCCCTACCTCTTGCCGTTGTTGTCCAGTTCACTAACCACTGAGCTTCTGTTGTCTTTTGTTCAATGTGAAATCCTTTTCCCTCACTCCTTTTTTTTATAAACCTGCACGGTCAATTGATCAGCTTTATCCCGGATATTGATACATGTGTTCCAAGTTCGCTCTCTGGTATTAGAAACCTATCATCATCATCATCATTGAGTGCCGTCTCGCATCGAAGGCTGGCTACCATGGAGCGCATTCCACTCTGTCTCTTGCTTTGTGGTGTAGATTATCATGTCTTAGGTTAATTGTCCATCTTTTGATGTTACTCGTCCATGTTAGTCTTGTCTGGCTCTCCCTCTTTTACCTTGTATTTTTCCCTTCCAATATTACTTTTTTTTTAGGCTGTTGTGTCTTTTTAACATGCCCCCAAAATTTCATTTGTCTCGTTCTAATTGTGTTTAGCATTCTCTTTTCATTTTTAGTTGTTTTAAAACTTCATCGTTTGTTTTCTTTTCTTTCCACCCAATTCTGTCTATTATTCTATAAATCCACATTTCAAAACGGTACACCAGAAACCGATAAAAGTAAAGTATACGCCAAGTGGCGTATAGGGAATATGGTGTTAGTGATCATAATTTTACAGACCTTCGGCATATTATTTTTGGGGTATTGTGGTCGGTATTACGCCTGTGCCGCTTTACTTTCCAAGAAAAATTCAGCCATTTAAGGCTGGGTGAACCCGGGAGCCATCGGTTTGGGATCGAACCCTACCTCTTGTCCTTTGTAGTCCAGTTCACTAACCACTGAGCTATCGCGGCTCCCAGAAACCTATAAGTTATGATGAAAACAATGTCAGTATAAATGCTCTTTCTCTCTCCACTTTCTATGATACCATTTCGGTTATCGTGGGCGATACAAAGTTCTAGCTCTTGCTCTTCTGGCTGTCTCAACCGTTGTCAACTCTTGTTGCAAGCGTTTCCCGGATGTTGTCAGTCCATCTTACTCTGGTTCTACACTGGTTTTTCTTCCATCTTCTCCTTTATATAATATTTGTTCTTATGGTATATAATCTATATAGTATTAGAACACATAATAATAAACATAAATAAAGCTAAACGGAATGTTACCATGTTCAAGAGAACGTCGGCCGCCCCATCCGATGAAGATACTGCCGACGTTTTTTTTTTTTATTTACACTATCGATATTTTTGAAAACTTATCATCGTTTGTTATCGTAGTCCCCGTTCTCTGAAGAAGGCCGCATGTAGGTCGAAACGTTAGTATTTTGTTTCGGTTCCTCCAGCTTTACCACAACACTACATTTATTGCCCGTTCCCTGTGCTGATGATACAGTCTTAATCGCTAAGAGTGAAATGAGTTTTTTAAAAATGTTACACTTTTTAGTGAAGGAAAGAAAAAATAAAAGACTCAGCCTTAATAGTAAGAAGACAAGTAATGGTAGCAGCAAAGAAAAAGACATCACCGCAATGCACAATAAAGAAAAGTGAAACAATTTTTAAACAAATAAATTGAACCAAAACCATCCAGACCCTGCTCCGCCTCTCCGCGGTGACTCTAGTAACAGACTAGCCTGTATAGTCTGACCAAGCGAGCAGGGATCGAAGAGGGAAGACAACCCGTACTCAAAAATGTCGTGCTGAAGTCGGATGTGTTGGGCCGAAAGGCGCAAATATAACAGTTATACTGCAAACCACAACACAACGCAGACACATCCACTTAACGTCCTTTTAAGGGTGGTTGACGAAGAGGAATTCTACAGTCTACGAATATTCTAGAATACTTTAGTCATTGGCGAACGTAAGCAAGCAAACAAATATATGAATTTATATATCTGGGAACTATGTTAACCTCAGACGATAGATGTATAACAGAAGTGATATGCAGAATAGCTGAGGCAAAATCAGCTTTCCAAACAAATGAGGAAGATACTGTGCAATCCATTTTTAACAATAAAAATAAGAAAAAGAGTTCTTAAATGTGTATATAGAGTCAGTCTTAACATATGGATGTTAATAATAAACAAATGGACAACAGACAATAAAATCACTGGGGACTTTAGAAATGTAGTTTTACAGAAGAATGTTGAGAATACCATGAACGGCCAAGAAGAGTAATGAAAACGTTCTGAAAGAGGCTAAAGCAAAAAGACAGCTAATTCTTCCATAATTAAGAATTAGCAATCATCATTTGTTGACCATGTAATGAGAAGGGAACAGTTGGAATATATTGTGACAACTGGGAATGTTAAGGGAGGAAGAGATAGAGGGAAGGAAATAGAAAAGATACCAGGCAGCTTAAGAGAATGGCTTGGCAGTAGGTCAACATCATAAATGATAAATAACTGTCGAGATCGAAAGTTGTGGAGAGACATGACCACCTTCGCCAGCAAGCATGGTTCTTGATGATGATGATACCTTCAGCTGGAACAATAAACACAACACAAACATATATTTATATATATATAGTATTTATATGTCACTTCTCTGTAGTTCGGAGCTTTTGTTTTGTTCCTCAAACACGTAAATCTGTAACCCATACTACTTTTTTCTTGTTAAAATTTTCATTCTTGTCATCATCTTTACAGCAGCTTCGCATTGTTACACATCTTGATGCACGTTATTAGGCTTTTACACCTTGTGGTATGAGGAGTAAGGCACATGTAAAAAAAAAATAAAAAAGTGGGGTGGGTGGGCGAGGATAAGTTGTAATTTAATCCATGATCTACTGGAATAATCAAGATTGATACATTTCTCAAAAATATTTTTTTTTTAAATTGAGTTTATGTGTCCCCATATCTATCTATCTATTGTTCTTTTGTGCCGAAGACGGCACATAGGGCAGAACCAGAATCTAAAAAAAAAAACAGAAATCTTGCGTGCCAAAATGACATATATTGCAGAGATCACTGCTTCTAAAATGTATGGCTCTGTTTCCATAACAATACTTTTTACAATGACAGCTTGTCAAGCCATCGATCAATCTCCTTAGTCGCCTCTTACGACATCCTTGGAAGGTCACAGTGTCACTATTCTTTACTTCCCTCATAATGAGGCCCCGGCAACACACGGTAAAGCCTAATCACTTCATCGCATACATGTGTCATTCATTATGCCATTCAGATTCTCAGTAGGCCTGCCCCTTTCATTCACTTATTTAGGCGCTCTCGTCATGTTTTTCATCCTTCATACTCGAAACGCTGTGTCCATTTTCAACAGGCATGCAACCAAAAATAAAATAATACTGCCCACTTTAAGACCGCTGGTTTTGACTTTAGAGTCACATTTAGCCATTAATGTAGTTATACCGCTTACAGATCCCTAAATATGTTTTTTTTTTATTAAAATATAAATTCATAACCCTCGCTTGCATATTCCTCACAAAATTATCAACTGCAGGCGATAAACTGGTAATCTGCTCTCACGTGCAAGCTACTAGCCGATCAATACCGTCGAGTTGACGAGAAAAATTATAATTTACTCACTGCTTTTATTTCTGTTCCCCCGGCGAAGAGGATTCAGGACATTTTGAAATTATGACCTTGCGGGGTTATCGCGCATGCGCAAAGAATGTTTTTATTTTCAAAACACCAGATACCGTGAATTAAATGTAGTATCGATACTATAAGATAACGAGCAGCAAGTTTTTAAGTTATTATCTTGTTCATGACTGTTGATTGGCAAGGATCTGCGAATCATAACATGTACTGGCAACAAACAGCAGCTATACGAATTAGCAACTAAACAGGACAATTCCAATATATAAAACAGGAGTTAGACAAAGCAAGATTCTGTCGCCGGATTTGTTTTCACTTGCAGCGAGCATATTATGAGATCAATAGTAGACAAAAAAGGAATTAAAGTCAACAGTTACAACATAAATAATTTGCGATGTGCGGATGACACAGTCTTAAAAGCAGAGACAGAGAATGAACTACAAGAAATGATAGATATAATAGTGGAAGAAAGCAATAAAAAGGTCTCAGTCTGAATAGTAAAAAAAAAAAAACAGGAGTAATGGTCATATCAAAGAAACAATCATCACCATCATGCAGCATAAAAATAAACATGACAAACCTGAAACAAGTGCAATACGTCAAATACTTTGGCACAATAATAACATCAGATGGAAGATGCACCACAGAAATTTAAAGCAGACCAAAATAGCATTTCAGAAAATGAAAAATATCTTATGCAACAAATCTATGTCAATAAAAGTGAGAAAAGAGAGTTCATTGGTGCTTTATAGAACCAATTCTGACCTATGGAAGCGAATCATGGACAGTAGACAAACAAATGAAAAGACAATCAGAGGCCACAGAGATAGGATTTCTCAGAAGAATGTTGAAAGTTCCCTGGACAGCTAAAAAGACCAATGAGGAAGTTCTCAAAGAGGCCACTACAAAAAGGGAACTCATAAAAAACATCAGAAAGAAGCAATCAACATTTTTAGGGCACATCATGAGAAGAGGAAAGTTGGAATATTTGGTTACAACTGGTAAAATAAAAGGAAAGAGAGATCGCGGACGACAAAGAGAGAAAATACTGGATAGCTTTGTGTCATGGTATGGAAAACAGTCAACAACAGAACTGATACGATGGCACTGTGGATAGAAGATTGTGGAAGGACATGATCGCCTGCGCCAACCGGTGTGGCACATGATGATGATGATCTTGTTTATTCTGCGACCAGATTTGTCTATCCAATATTGGCAGATTCAGCCACGAGAGAAGCTGTTCAGTAAAACAGCATCCAACATAAGACACTAACATTTTACAAAACTACTGGCTAATCATGTTTGCCTGTTACAAACCGTTTATTAAGACCCAAAAGGCCACATATTTATATATGTGTATTTATATAATATAATATATATATATATATATATATATATATATATATATATGCATGTATGTACAAAGTGCAATACTATATTTTATCTTTGCACATTGTGTATTGGTTTGTCAAAGTCGATAACTGTAAGTATGTATATCGACAGTTCTTGTACCCTTAATTAACTATATTATAGATATGATTGTGCTGATCAAAATAACTACCCTACGTATAATAGTTGAACAAAGTTTAGAACTAAAATCCCCACTATATATTGGATTCATAGATTACGAAAAGGCATTTGATAGTTTAGACAGAAGAATGCTTTGGAAGTTGCTGAGTCATTACGGAATCCCCATAAAGTTTATTAACCTGATAAAAACAATGTATGAAGGAACAAAATGTAGTGTGGTGCATGAAGGACAGCTTACAGAAGCATTTGAAATAAGAACAGGAGTAAGGCAAGGATGCCTCCTGTCTCCATTTCTCTTTCTACTGGCCATAGATTGGATTATGAAAATAACTCAAAACAACAGAAATGGGATCCAGTGGTCACTGACCAAACAACTTGATGATTTAGACTTTGCTGATGACATAGCTCTCCTATCACACAGCCATCAACAGATGCAGGATAAAATGAGTATATTAGATGAGAGATCACAACAGCTAGGACTAAAGATTAATAGAGATAAGACCAATATTATGAGAATTAATGCAGTTGGCAATAACCATATAAAACTAGGAGAAATACCTCTACTAGACGTACAATCTTATATATATCTGGGCAGTAATATAGATAAAGAGGGAGGAACAGAAAATGATACCAAAATAAGGATATCAAAAGCAAGAGGAGCTTTCATTGCACTGGGAAACATATGGAAATCCAAAGAAATTAGGCTAAATCAAAAATAAAAATTTTCAACTCAAATGTTAAGTCGGTCCTATTATATGGCTGTGAAACATGGAGAATAACAAAATTGACAATCACGAAAGTACAGACTTTCATTAATGGATGCTTGCGCAGAATAAAGGGATGGAAATGGCAGGACAAAGTCACTAACGTGGAATTATGAAATGTACCCGTCAAATACCATGGATAAAGAGATACAGCGAAGACGATGGCGATGGATAGGACACACACTACGGAAGCCAACTGAGAGTATTACACAACAGGCCCTTTTTTGGAATCCCAGGGGAAAAGACAAAGAGGAAGACCAAGGAATTCTTGGAGAAGACAGATAGAAGCAGAGATGAAGATGATGGGGAAGACATGGAATGATCTTAAAAGAATGGCAAAAAACAGAACGACTTGGAAAGTGTTTGTTGAAGACCTATGCTCCACCAGGAGCTAAAAGGTAAAAGAGAAGAGATAGATAGATTGTACAAAGAATTATTGAGTTATTAGCGGGTCATCACCATTGCACTCCGAAACGTCCATAGGTGCTCAGATCCCCTCCTTAGCAAGTCTCGCAGTGTCCAGCGACTGACGACTCAAGTTCTGTGTTGGTTAATTAGTCTTCTTACGCGCCCACTAAGTTACTTACTGTCGTTCATGATTGATATGGTCGCTGAACGTCGATGCTGTGAATGGTCTAGACTCACGTGCACTCACTCAGTTGCACGGTCCTGAACCAGTTTCCATGTTATAGACTGGCCAACTCCAAGCAGTTAGCTCTACGGCACTTGGAAGTACCGTGGGCGTTTGTTTTCGTCGTTTAGAAGCTTACAGTGTACTAAGAATGCTAATTTCCAATATTTTAGGAAGAAACAATCATTATTTTTGGCCATGTAATGAGAGGGAACAGCTGAATATATCGTAACAACTGGAAAAATCGAGGGATGAAGAGATATAGGGAAGCAAAGAGAAAAGATGCCAGACAGCTTAAGAGAATGGCTTGGCAGAATGTCAACAACGTAAATGATAAATAACTGTCGAGAACGAAAGTTGTGGAGAGACATGATCACCTACGCCAGCAGCATAGTATTTGATGATGATGATGATGATGATGAAAGCATTGAACTGTCAATTGTATTTATTAACAGCAAGGAAAGGCCCATTACTCCACCAGCAAATGTTGTAGTCTAGCACGATCAAGTTTAATACTTCACATACCCCCCCCCCCCACCCTCCCACAACACCCAACAACATTAGATATAACGGCCAATCTGTCACATCTTTATTACATTATCTCTATTTAGGGACCTGGTTTAAGTTTGAGCTAACTGGGAGTATAGAAAAAGACACCGATAATGATGATGATGATGATGATGATGATGATGATATACTATAACTTAGTGGCGTGTAAGAAGACTTATCTACCAACACAGAACTGGAGTCGTCAGTCGCTGGACACTGCGGGACTTGTTGGGCGAGGATCTGAGCACTTATGGACATGTTCGGAGTGCAATGAAGATGACCCGCTAATAACTCAATAACACTATATACTATACTTATTCTACTTAATTAAAAATTTACAGTATTTCAATCTACATATGCATATTTCTACAAAACTTCCTCATGAAAATAAAATTGTTTTGTTTTGTTTAAACAATAACGTAGGATTTCAGATGTGACATCGTAGATAAGTGCCATCCTAACCATCGTCTGCAGCTCAGTTGTGGTCCGCGAGTCTCATTTTGGTGGCCAGGGGACCTCTACGACGGTTTTCATTAATGAAATATAAACCAACACCATCGTTAATTTAAAAATTGTGGTTTGAGAAAATAATAATAAGTCAATTTTTATATGCAGGCGATAACTCAGTGGTTAGTAACTGGACTACAAAGGACAAGGGATAGGGTTCGATCACAACAGACGGCTGCCGGGTTCACCCAACCTTTAATGGATACCGGATTTGTTTCTGGGAAAGTGAAGCGGCACGGGCGTAATACCAACCACATTACCCCAAAATCATGTGTCAAAGGTCTGTAAATATAGGGTCACTAACACCATATTTCCCATACGCCACTTGCGTGACGGGGGTACTTACTTTACTTTTACTATCTGAAGGTGTAGATAAGACTGACCAATAAGACTGATCACCATCAGGTTTTATCCTGGTATATGGGGTGTACCAGAAACAAAAATCTACAAGAGCAAATTTCCGTCAGAGCACTTTTAATCCTGAAACTTTCCTGTACATATACAGAAAAAAAAGGAATCTTGATCATAAATTAGTGAAAATTCTAGATAGTTTTGTTTATGAATTTAAACATTGTCAATTTATAATAAAATGCACGTACCCTAAATCTATCTTACCCTTAAGTTTAAGTAACGTTAAAAATTTGCTGGCACGCCTTAGTAGTAAATCTAAATGTTAAAGAAATCAATGTCCATGATAGCTTATTATGTATTTTTTTAAAGTTAATTTAAGAATACTAACAGTAGAGAAAATAAAGGCAATGCCTAGGGAACCCACGATGATGTAAAAGTTGTAAAGAAAATCACTCGGGATCATACACTGCTAGTAGAGATCCTGGATAAGTTTTCCTAATTCTACTGTTGTTTGCTCTCATAGCGCAGGTAGAAAAGAACAAAAACACTGAGTGGAAAAAAAATACAAGATAAAATTTAAGTGGAGTTGTTAAAGACAAGAAAATCACTGGAGTCTGTAGAAATGTGGTTTTACAGAAGAATGTTGAGAATACAATGGACAGCTAAGAAGAGTAATGAAAAGGTTCTGAAAGAGGTAAAAGCAAAACGATAGCCAATTTCCAATATTAGGAAGAAACAATTATCATTTTTTTGGGCCATGTAATGAGAAGAGAACAACTGGAATATATTGTAACAACTGGGAAAATTGAAGGACGAAGAGATAGACGGAAGTAATGAGAAAAAATACCAGACAGCTTAGGAGAATGGCTTGGCAGAAGATCAACAACAGAAATGATAAATAACTGTCGAGATCGAAAGTTGTGGAGAGACATGATCACCTATGCCAGCAGGCCCAGTACATGATGATGATGTCAAAAGGTTTTTAAATAGTCTTCAAGTAAGCATTTCTGAGTTATAACCTTAAAACATGAGTTGGAGCCAACGTATTTTTTAGTTTTTAGTTTGACAGTTCACAGACAGTTTTAAAGTTAAGAACTGAAGGAGTTTTATGAGCAGTGAGTAAATTCTTTGATGTTCTCATTTTTAAATTAATAAATTACTTGTTTGCTTGTAAAATGTTGTTGTTTGTTACCAACTTTATCTTTATTAATAATTATTTATACACGATTCTGCGTCCTTGTAAGTTTCTTGTTTGAATTTTCATGACTTCCTTTGTGTACAGCTAGAATCGACAAACATGAAATGAAGCTACCGCCTTGGCCTAATCATAAAGATACGGAAGGCAGCTGCCGCTCACGAAACAGTTTACCACTTTAACTCTCCTCGTGGATGCAAAGGATCGACTAGGTTGCTTACAGCTTAGGGTCAGCTGCATAGCAGGAGTTGTGATAAAGACATTTTTTATATTAAAAGTTTGCCATAGAAGTTCCCACTTCTGACCGCTCTCTGGGCTTACTCCCAAAGCCGTTTGTTAAGATAATGACAAGTAACTGAATAAAAACAATAACTCCAGCCATAGAAAAAAGCAATATAAAAACTTCAGAAGCAATCAGACAAAAATTAAACGAACTTTCCGGTATTTATTTGATGAAGATGAAGAATTTATGTAGGATCAAGCAAAGAAATGGGAGCCGCGATAGCTCAGTGGTTAGTGAACTGGACTACAAAGGACAAGGATTCGATCCCACCGACGGCTTCCGTTCACCCAACCTTTAAAGTGTACCGGATTTTTTCTGGGAAAGTAAAACGGCCCGGGCGTAAGTAATACCGACCACATTACCCCAAAAATTATGTGCCAAAGGTCTGTAAAATTTATGGTCACTAACATCATATTTCCTATACGCCGCTTACGTGACGGGGGTACTTTACTTTTTAAGGCAAGAAATATACATAAATGCATCAAAATGCGAAGCTGCAGTTAGGCTAATTGTGAGGAGAAATAAACAAAAATATATTAAAAAAAAAAAAACGGTTATGGTTACAGCTTCACGTTGTCCACTTCGCACATGAAACTTTAAATCGTTTTTTTCCCCCTAAGAATTTATATAAACTCTGCACTCCTCGCAGCTGTTTATCTTTTATGCTTTAGTTGTCTGCTCATTTCACTAATAAAACATACATGGTTTTCTTCAATCATACACTCTGTATAGTTAAAAACAGATGTTAATTTAAAAAAAAATTAATTACAGAAATTCTTATAACATGTATAACGAAAAATTGAATATTTCACACTAAAAATGTATTTAGTCTACCTGTAAAGATTTATTTTCTACCAAGCATTAATCTTCAGTAAAATATCACAAACTAAATAAACATGAGCTAAAAGGAAACATGTAAATGTTTCTATACAATTTGAGAGAATGAGCGGAATGTGGTATGTTGAGAACACCTTCATCCGTTGTCTTGTTGCAGAATTCTAGGATTAAACTAAAATGCTATTTTGTGATTAACATAAGCAACCGTGTCGGGGTAACTTGTTTGTTTTCAGTCCTGTTTAAGGAGACAACTAAGAGTGTATTTACTTACGACACCTGTTGAGCACTGGTTGTACATATCCATTGTTATATTTACTTAACATCAGAGGTCAGATTCAAGGCCTTTGAAATGTTCATGTATAAGCAAATATGATACGATAACAAGTTCTTGGAGAATTTAAGTATTCATCATCATCATCAAGTACCGGCCTACTGACGTAGGTGAATCATGTCTCTCCACAACTTTCGATCTCAACAGTTATTTATCATTTCTGTTGTTGACCTTCTGGTAAGCCATTCTCTTAAGCTGTCTGGTATTTTTTCTCTCTGCTTCCCTCTATCTCTTCCTCCTCAATTTCCCAGTTGTTACAATACATTCCAGTTGTTCTCTTCTCATTACATGGCCAAAAAATGATGATTGTCTCTTCCTAATATTGGAAATTAGCTATCTTTATGTTTTGACTTCTTTCAGAACATTTCCATTACTCTTCTTAGCTGTCCATGGTATTCTCAACATTCTTATGTAAAACCACATTTCTACAGACTCCAGTGATTTTCTTGTCTGTTGACCTATTGTCCATGATTCACATCTATATGTTAAGACTGGCTCTACATAATATTTAAGAACTCTTTTTCTTGTTCTATTGTCAAAAATGGATTGTATTAATTGTCCTAATTTTTGGAAAGCTGCTTTTGCCTGAGCCATTCTGCATCTCACCTCTTTTGTACATCTTCCGTCTGAGGTTAACAAATTAATATAGTTAATTAAGTATTAAACGACAAGTAATAAAAAAAAGGCGAATATTAAATGAGTGAAATATTGGGAAGATGTAAGAAGCATAACATCATGTGATGGCCGCTCTAGTGCAGTAAGAACCTGCACAAATTTATGCCCATAATGCAAGAGTAAGGCAATAGTTAAGATCCATGTTGTCAATCTTCGCAGATGTTATGAACATTAATTAAGAAAACGAGAATATTCTTTAAAACAAATGAAGCAGGATCTGCTATTGTTTGCATTTTCAATAATAGATGGCATTTGGTATCTGACAGACGGTTGGTAGCAAGCAATCATACGTCAGTAGTTTGGTAAAAGTATTAGTGTCTGATGCTGGATGTTTCTTTGTTGAACAGCTTCTCTTGTGGCTGTATCTGCCAATATTGGGCACATAGATCCATCCACAAGATAATAATAAATAACAAACATTAATTGAAAAAATACGAAACCAACGCATGGACTGTCCGCCTAACGAAGATTGCAAAGTTTACCTCCTCAACCGGTTCCTCTCGTGACACATTTTATGAAGTGGTGAAGATTACTACAGACCGTTAATTTGAACGAGACATCATGAAGATGAGATTGAGAATAACGAAGAAGAAGGAGTAGGAGAAAGAAGAAATGACAACATATGAGATGCTTCTGTTTAATCATTTGATTCGTATAAACTTCGTTTTAATAAACACAGACGCGATTGTTGTTATTAATTCTATTCTATCAATGAACTTATATGAAATATATATCCAATTGAAACAGCGAGATTTAATTATGCTCACTTTATAATTCAACATCAGTCTACAATTGGACGATAAACTAAGAACTTATGTGCATGCATATGGCAACGAATTGGCTACTGTTAAGTAAGAAAGTTACAACCCCAAGGTGAACTAATCAGTGACATTGCAAGGAACAAATGGGTGGGCCAACCGAGGTTGACTGACAATGACACTATAGATTATGGTGCATTCAGGAGAGTCATGTTAATAATAAACATAATCATCTTTTACTGTGTCCAGAAGCATAGATGATCAATTCCTCACTCTATCTTTCTCTCTTTAATATATCGTTTCTCCACATGTTCTATCATCATTATCAAGTACCATGTCTGCTGGCGTAGGTGATGTGTCTCTCAATAACTTTCGATATAGACAGTTATTTATCATTTCTTTATTGACCTTCTGCCAAGCCATTCTCTTAAGCTATCTAGTATCTTTTCTATTACTTCTTTTTCTACCCTTCAGCTTCCTGTGAAGGATAGGTCTTCAACAAACACTTTCAGCTTCCTGTGAAGGATAGGTCTTCAACAAACACTTTCAGCTTCCTGTGAAGGATAGGTCTTCAACAAACACTTTTCAGCTTCCTGTGAAGGATAGGTCTTCAACAAACACTTTCAGCTTCCTGTGAAGGATAGGTCTTCACAAACACTTTCAGCTTCATGTGAAGGATAGGTCTTCAACAAACACTTTCAGCTTCCTGTGAAGGATAGGTCTTCAACAAACACTTTCAGCTTCCTGTGAAGGATAGGTCTTCAACAAACACTTTCAGCTTCCTGTGAAGGATAGGTCTTCAACAAACACTTTCAGCTTCCTGTGAAGGATAGGTCTTCAACAAACACTTTCCAAGCCGTTCTGTTTCTTGTCATGATTGTTCCACGTCTTCACCATCATCTTCATCTCTGCCATATGTCTTCTCCAAGAATATTTTGGTTTTCCTCTTTGTCTTTTATCTTTTCTCTTTGACCCTCAATTTTCCCAGTTGCCGTACTATATCTAACTGTTCCTTTCTCACTGCAGGCCAAAAAATGTTAATTGTTTCTTCTTAATTTTGGAAATTATCTCACTTTTTGCTTTGGCCTCTTCAGAACGTTTTCATTACTCTTCTTAGCTGCCCATGATGTTTTCACCACGTTCTATACTTTCCCATTATATTTATCATCCTAATCAACACCACTGTTCAGCCTTTCTCCACATCCAGCTACAAGTACAAAAGTGAAAATAAACTGGAAATCATGTCGGATTCTTTCAGACCTTTTGAAACTTTGGTGATGTTTTACACGCAAGCGAACACACACTCTCTCACGCACACGCCCAAAGCAATCAACATGCACACTTAAACACACACGTTATTTTAAGTTTTCATCGATGTCTGGGAGCTGATTGCACGTCACAGGACGTTTAGAAAGGAGGGTGCCAGTGTTTATATTTGCTGTTATAGAGGGCGAGCAGAAAGAAATATACAGAGCTACTATAAAGCTGATGAAGAGAATTATTTTGAAAAATATGAAGTTAAAAAGATTAATTCGTTGCAGCTTTACAACTTAATTACAAAGACAGATCAAACAAGACAAATGAGTTTTTTTTTTTTTTTTTGGGTGGGGTGGGGGGGGGGGGTGTTAAAAAAAACATTAGCATACTAAAAGTAATGTTCGAAGGGAATATACAAGTTAAAAGAGGCAGATCAAGGCTATCATAGACGAATAACATCAAAAGATGGACAGATCAGTCTATGACAACCAACCGCACTATCAAAGTAAGAGACAGAGCGGAATGGTGACCAACCACCCATGCGAAGACGGCACCCAATGATGATACCAGCTTGACGGTAATATAGCACAGCACAAAAACAATCTTAAACTGCGATAGACGACCTTCTGCAGGTTCACACACAGCACAACAACAGACATAAACTATAATTTAAAAAAAAAATAACATGAAACCTAAACTTTCCTGTAGCAGACAGCCCACGAAGTAAAGAGAAATGATGTTTGCTAAAAGACTAGAAATAAGTATTGAGTAATCTTCATTCTCTTGGCGGACAACAGTTCCTTTCTTCCTTCATGCCTAGCTCGTTAAACGCAGTAGAAAGCTGAAGCAGTGGTCGCATTAGAAGAATGACAAGGATATTATGCAACTTATCGTTGACTTTAGAAGCAAGAAACAGCTCTCCAGGGTTTTGTAGAACCAGTTTTGACAAATGAAAATGAATCATAATCAATAGAATAATGAGGATGCTCTAGAATAGGCAAATACATTAGAAATTGTATTATCAATCCTATGAGAAACATTCATAATTTTTGGTCCATTTAATGAGATGTGAAAATTGAAATATATTGTAAAGTTTTAAGGGGGCGGGGTGGGGTGGGGGGGGGGGGAGGAGAGGTACGAGGTAGAATGATACTGAGAGAAAAGGTACCGGGCAGCAAGAAGTCTAATAAAGAAAGAAAAAGCAGAAACAGGTCGATGTGAGGAAACATGATCACATAAGATGCTTGATGGTGATTGTGCGTGTCTGTTGTTGCATTCATTGTCTGTGACCCCAGGAAGCTTTCGCTGCAGCGTACAATCGCTTTGTGCTTTCTTTCCACACTGTAGAGCGGTAATCATACAATTGATTTATTGTGTATTTTAAAATTCCTCCTTGTTATCTTATCAGACTCAGGGAGACAAATACTGATCTTTACTCAACTGGTGCCCGTCATGCTGGGATTGGACTGACTTTGATGCCACGCCACCAGACAATACCTGGACTAAATGAGGACATCGACTCATAGCTATCTATCTATCTATCTTTCGTTCGCTGAAGTATTGTCTATATCTGCAATGTCGTTTCCTGTATAAATTTTACTGTCTTTTGTAATTCTTGCAGTGGCCCATATAGTTTTGTCTGTAGTGTTGTATCTATGGGCCAATGGATTTTCCTCAGTCTACTATATTCAGTGCAGTCTTGAAGTATGTGTTCAGCAGTCTGGGGTGCCTGTCCACATGTACAAGTAGTTGATGTGCCGATCTTGAATTTGTATACATGTGACTATGGAGTCGATTGTGTCCTGTTCTTAGGCGTATAATGATAACTTGTTCATATCTATTCATATTATGAAAGGCATCCTGATTTGGGGCTTGTGGTCCTCTGATTGATTTGATTATCTGTTTCTTATGATGGTATGTAACTGGTGTATCTAGTTGTGTGCCTGTTGAACCTTCCTTTGCCAACTGATCTGCTTTCTCATTTCCTGGTATTCCACAGTGAGACGGGATCCACTGCAGGGCAACCCTGTGGTGCTTGCAGAGTTCAGTCAATAAGGTCTGCAGATGGGGTAATTTTCTGGATTGTAGTGCCTGGAGTACTGATCTTGCATCTGTCAAAAACACTACAGGCTGTGGGCTAAGATTACTGTTCAGCAGTTTTTTTTATTGCCAACTTTATTGCTTGTATTTCTGCATCATAATTGTGACAATATTTCCCTGTTGCTATTTTATCCATATCCCTAGTGTTATTTGGGTACTCTATATATGCACCTGCTCCCCCATTCTTTACTGCATTCTGTGCTGATCCATCTGTGTACACACGAATCCATAGGTCTTGTGGGTATTCTTCATCCAGGAAACTGAGAGCTATTGTTTTTCGCTGTAGACTATTTGTTCCTCTTGTCAACTATTCCTTCACTTCTGTCCGTATTTGAACTGATAATCCTGATTCATCTGTCCAGGGAGTCTGTTCTGGTATGGGCAGAAGGGGTTTAACAACTCTTGGCATGTCTGGTGTTTGTCTACTAATACGCTTGGCTTGGTGGATAAAGCTGCTTCTCTTAAGTCGTCCCAATGCAAGATTTTGGAATCTGTCCTTCATTGGATGTCTCGGCATGCATACACATTTTTCTGCCTGTATCAGCACCTTTGTGTCCCTCCGTTCTCTCAGTGCTGGTATCCTCCACAATTTCTCCATCTCCAATATTGGTGTTGATTTCATTGCTCCTGTGATGACCCTAAGTGCCTGGTTTTGTACTTTATCCAGTTCTTGCAATGTGGTGTTTGATGCTGAGCACCATGCGGATGATCCATATTCTAAATGTGGGCGTATACTCTGTTGGTAAACTTTACTGAGTATTTTCCCACTCGCACCCCATGTGGTTCCACACAACTTTCTTAGAATAGCCAATTTTCTCCTTGCTTTTTGGGTTGCCTTATTTATCTGCTGTTTCCAAGATAGTTTGTTATCAATGTAACTCCGAGATATGTAGCTTGTATGTCTTCTTTCACAGGCTCATTGTTTATGTAGATGGCTCCTGCTTTTTGTTTTGGGGAGAGTGTGAAAAGTGTAGTACTGCATTTGTCTGTATTGATGCTGATACACCATCTATTTGTCCATGAATTCAGTGCATTCATAGCTCTTTGTAGCAATTTGGAGGCCACTGTTGCATACTCCTCTGTGCACCACATTACCAAGTCATCTGCATACATTGCCACTTTGATGCCATGTGGTAGTTCAGTAACTAGGTCATTGATGTAGATCAGAAAAAGTGTTGGAGATAGTACCCCTCCTTGTGGAACGCCCTGGCGCAATAAGACCTTCTTACTCTTAAGACCATCCAGTTGCACTCTGGCTCTCCTGTTATGCAGGTATGCTTTGACCCATTTGTACATCCTGCCATTTACTCCATAATTTCTCAGTTTCTTCAGAAGCCCTTCCTTCCATACCTTATCAAATGCTTTCTTTAGGTCTATCATGCTGCTAGTACCAGTTTCTTTTCTTGAAACGCATCTTCGATTTCCTGGGAAAGATAGGTTGCTTGATCTTCGGTAGAGTAACACTGTCTAAAGCCTGCTTGTTGTGGGACAAGGAGATTTTCACTTTCCAGGTACCACTGCAGTCTGAGATTGATTATACGTTCCATTGTTTTACACAAACAGCTTGTAAGGCTGATTGGTCTATAGCTGGATGTCATTGAACTATCTTTCCTGGCTTTAGTAATGGTATCATAATTGCTTCTCTCCATGCCTGTGGCACTCTACCTGTGATCCAGCAAATGTTGTAGATCTGCAGTAGTTTTGCTTTAGCTGCAGTTCCCAAGTTCTTAATCATTTCATTGGACACTCCATCATTGCCTGGTGACTTTTTCATTTTTAATTTGGATATTGCCAGCTCTAGCTCTCTTTGTGTAATGGGTGTTTCCATGACTTCATGTGTGGTCTCTTCTTGTCTTGCATTTTGTTGTTTTAGACGGGTCTCTTGTCGTTTTTCTAGGCTAATTTCAATATTATTGTCATTTGCAAAGGAGTCTGCAAAGTAATTTGCTGCATGTTTACCTGTTAGAATGTTTCCATCCTTCTTCAGTGTAATTTTGGTGTTCCTTTCTGTACCCTCATCATTCAGCTGTTTTACAAGCTTCCACACTTTTCTTGTGTCTCGTTCAAGATTCAAGGACTCTGTTTTCTCTTTCCAGCTTCTCCGTCTGGCTTGTAGTTTAGCCCGTTGAAATTTGGCTTTAGCATGCTGGTAGTTGTTGTGGTGTTCTTGGCAAGGGTTATTTTCTGCTTGCTTTCGAGATGTTTCCATGTCATTGTGCAGTTCCTCTAGTTCACTACTCCAGTATGGTTTGTAGTGTTTCCGTGCCCCTCTAGGTATTGTTTCACTGGCAGCTTGTATTATTAGTCTACTGAATTCATCAACTATTTTGTTGATGTCTCTATCTGTATTTATATCTTTAGTCAGTACACTGGTGTAGTGTTGATACATTTCCAGTCTGCCTTTTTGTAATTCCATCTGGAGAGAGTGCTGCTCTCCCTGATGGCCTCATTTTGCACCACTAAAAGACAGGTCGGTGGTCGCTGCCTCCAAGTTGTTTCCCAACAATTCGTGTGATATTCCAATCCAGGTCTGGTGAATGGAAAGCAAGGTCTGGTGTAGATGTGGTATGCCATGATCTGGAGTAGAATGTTGGTGGATCTGTTGCCTGGTTTAATAGTATAAGCCCATTGTCATCCTGCCAATTTTCAAGCTCTTCACCTCTCTTGTCCATATGTTCATAGCCCCAGCTCTGTGAGTGGCTGTTAAAGTCTCCACATACAATTATTCTTTCTTTTAATGTAATTGTGTCTAGTGCTAGTGGGCGGTCACTCGGACAGTAGTAGTTAAGTAGATGGAAGTCTGTATTTCCTGTCCTGAGGCGCAGTATTTGATATTCCGCCCCATCCATATACACTTCAATCTGACATGCATTAATGTTGTTCCTTACAAGAGTCAGTATTCCACCCTTTTGTCTATTTATTCTGTCAGATCGGTAGCACTGGTATCCCCTAATCTTCAAGGCTATGTCGTTGTTTAGATGGGTTTCCTGCAAACAGCATATGCTTATTTGTTCTTCATGCAGGATATTTTCTAATTCTATCTTTTTACTGTACCCATCTCTTTTGCTGTTGATGCCTTCAGCATTCCAGTGCATTATTTTTAGTGTCTTATTTTGGATTGGCCAGTAGCTCTATTCTCTCGCCCCCTGACTCCACAGGGCGGTTGAGAAGGACATCCAGTAATAGAGGTTGGGCCCTTTCGAGGCTGAGGGCCCGGCGCTGCACCTGCCTGAGTGCCCATCACAGGGCGAGTGCCATATCGATTTGCGGTTATAGACATACTTCCATATGCGTTGAGTGCGTGGCATCCTGATTGTTGTGCGCCTTTTGGCTGGTTGCCTCCGACTTCAGCACTTGAACTTGCTAGAGCAGACTGTGGTCTTGCTCGGTTGTAGGAAGGCCTGGCCAGTCTTAGTTTCAGTCCCTGGTGACTGTTTAAGCCCCATCCCCACGACAAGGAGCTGGCCTTGATGAGGCGACTCATAGCTGACTGTTAGCGTCAGAATCTGCGACCAACAACTGATAGAGATCCAACTCCACTTTCCTACAGAAGCTCTCCTAACAAATTAAGAAGTCATACCAAAAGAATAAGAATCGAAAGAGAAATCAACCAAAAATGTTTTGCTTTAGTCGGATGTTGGACCAAGAAGCGCATATATCGCAGTCTGATGTAAAACATGACAAATAGTAACTATTTTTACCTGACGTAGCAAGTACATTTAAGAGTGGATGAAAAGTAATCGTCGGACCAACGCAGCAGTAAAGATCCTATGTTCATTTAATCTCTAATGAAGACGGTAATAACACTTATACATTAATATAAATGAAAACTAAAAGCTAAATAAAACGAGATAATACATATAAACATCAACAGCATAAATCCAGTTATAATATTTTTACAAAATTGCTAAAGTGATTAAGTACTAGAATCGGCCTGCAAAAGTAGCGATTTGGGTATGAGGTGCAAAATTAAAACAAGGACCAAAGATATTTAAACATCACATAAATCATTAAAGATATACGATCTTGTTAAAATCAGGTAATGGGGCTTGCAGTACAAATTTTCATATACACAAACTTTAACGGAATACGGATATGGATATAAATGACAAGAGTTGACAATATACGCATGATGTCATATCCTGTACGCTGAAGATCAAAATCAACAAGGTCTGGGAAGGTCCGCATTTGGGTGGGAGAGTGACATAATTTAAAAACTGGCAGAAGAAAAATAAACATAAACTTGATATCTGAGTAGGGCAGTTGGCAGTACATATATTTATTCCTAAACGACATCATAAAAACATAATTCTGAACACGCCAGTGCATAATGAAAAATTAACCAAATGGATTTGACATGTAACACTACCTGATAATCATCATAATCAAGTACCGGGCCTGCTGGCATAGGTGATCATGTCTCTCCACAAATTTCGATCTCGACAGTTATTTATCCTTTCTGTTGTTGACCTTCTGCCAAGCCATTCTCTTAAGCTGTCTGGTATTTTTTCTCTTTGCTTCCCTCTATCTCTTCGTCCCTCATTTTTTCCAGTTGTTACGATATATTCCAGTTATTCTCTTCTCATTGCATGGCCAAAAATGATGATTGTTTCTTCTAATATTGAAAATTAGCTCCCTTTTTGCTTTGACCTCTTTCAGAACATTTTCATTACTCTTCTTAGCTGTCCATGGTATTCTCAACATTCTTCTGTAAAACCACATTTCTACAGGCTCCAATGATTTTCATGTCTGTTGTCCTATTGTCCATGATTCACATCCATATGGTAAGACTGGCTCTACATAACATTTAAGAACTCTTTTTCTTGTCGTGATTTCTAATGTTTTGGCGATTCATGATTGAACAAAAATGTTACGACGGTGGTTTCTGTTGCCTTCCGTCGGTGTGTTTACGGTTGGCTCCGCTAGCCTTGGCTAAAAAGTCTCACCCACAAGGCAGTGGGGTTGTTTTACTTCGGGGTACCCTCCCTTAGCCTTTTACTCTCCCGAGCTAACTGCAAGGCAGCAGGGCAGCAACAGGTTGTACTGTTTACTGCATACAGTAGCAGGTAAAATTACCCGACTGACACAAATATACTTGATAATATCGTACACAATATTAAATTTAAAGTCAACTTGGTAGGGAGAAACGTAGTTATAAAAGTAGATCGATTTAAAAAAGTAGACATCAATACAAATGCACGAAGGATGAGACTAAGCTGTATTTTTAACATGTTTATTTTAATTCGACACTCGAATGGGTACAGGCATTGCAGAAGTCAAAAATACGTAGGGTCACCTTGTCTACGTTTCAGAACTTGTGGGAGTTCGGGGAAATGAAGGGGCGGACAGGTTGCCTAGCTGCGCTATTGTTGAAGACGGTCAACCAATGGATCGGGCGGACATCATCAATGCCTCCGGGAAGTGGGAAGGACACAGGACTTCGACAAACATGAGTCCACGTCACTCCTTTCGGATGAAAGAGAGAGGAGTTAAGATTGCACAACAAAAAACGAGAAACTTAGTGGGTGTGTAAGAAGACTAATTAACCAACACAGAACTGGAGTCGTCAGTCGCTGGACACTGCGGGACTTGCTGAGGAGGGGATCTGAGCACCTATGTACATATTCGGAGTGCAATGATGATGACCCGCTATAACTCAATAACAATAACTCGACACTATAAAGTAAAGAGACGGTGGGGCTTTGAATGACCAGATGATTGAGAAGAGGAACATTAGCAGGAACAATATATAAATACAAGAAAAACAGTAATTATGAAATTAATTGCAATACAATTTTTTTTGCAAGAAAAGACCAAACATTTTTTGAGACACATTTTTTTCCAACCACGAGTAAAACTCACACTGCTCCCAGCGGGAATCTAACACAGGTTGTCCGAACGTCTGTAGCCCATTCGGGTGGTGGAATCTAACACAGGTTGTCCGAACGTCTGTAGCCCATTCGGGTGGTTTTCCCAACGAGGGTACCGAGGCTCCCAAGCTCAAAAGAATTGTACAGCGAGTAGCATGACCTTCTTTCTTTCTTTCTTTCTTTCTTTCTTTCTTTCTTTCTTTCTTCTTTCTTTCTTTCTTTCTTTCTTTCTTTCTTTCTTTCTTTCTTTCTTTTCTTTCTTTCTTTCTTTCTTTCTTTCTTCTTTCTTTCTTTTATTTTCGCTTAAAAAACTAGTTCTCTTTATCACCCACTTATATAAAGGCATTAAGTGGGCGTAAATGAGTTGTGTTCTGATTTGCAGCAGAGCTATAATATTTGCAGCAGAGCTATAATATTTGCAGCAGAGCTATAATATTTGCAGCAGAGCTATAATATTTGCAGCAGAGCTATAATATTTGCAGCAGAGCTATAATATTTGCGTTTTTGAAAGATGAAAAATTATTTTCACAGGAAAGGAAGAAATTAACACGAGGAACATTTCTACTCTAGAAATTAAAGAATTGTATTACCAGATAGAAACAAAATCTGAAGTGGTTAAGAAATTGACATCCTCCATTCATTACAAAAATGTGCAGGAACACCAGTCTAATGAATGATAATATTTTCAACCATTTAAGAAACATTTTGATTAATTAATGAAAACCATCTGGTCAGTTATGATGAAGCCAAATCCATCATCAAAGGTCAGTATCATGAAAAATGGAAACGAGAACATCCAAAGCATAACGGGAAGGACGGATACCTCCAACTATCAAGGAGGGATCAAGTCATCATACTTCGCCTACGCACTGGCCACAATAGAATGAGAAACCACATGTTCACCAAATTCAAAATAGGTACAACCAGCCAATGCCACTGTACACTGGACAACAAAACATGTTCTATAGGATTGCCCCCAGTACACAGACCTGAGAAGGACAACGTGGTCCACACCCACCTCCCTGGAAGATAAACTATATGGGGCAATCGAATCACTTAAACTGGCAGCTGCCTTCATAAGAGAGTCTGGAATCCTACTCTGATTGAGACTTGATCGCAGAGAGAGAGAGAGAGAGAGAGAGAGAGAGAGAGAGAGAGAGAGAGATTAATTAATAAATACAGACTACAAAGAACGAGTTTTAAAATAATGATTCACAAACTTAAGCATTTTCATAATAACAATAATTATTATTATTACATCCTTTTTTATTAGGACGACAGCTTCAACGCTGGGACTAAAGACTTTTCTCATGGAGGAAACAACACACACACAAACAACATATTAGATATTTTTAATTCATTTTAAAAAGAAACAATCGCAGGAGGTTTATCTCGTGAACCAGGAAGTTTCAATCGAGAAAAAAGGAAGCGAAATAATACAATCTAAGAAACCATCAAGTTACCGGTCACTGGCTGTATTTTGGCGGTTTGTGGTCAAATATAAGAACAAGAGGAAGAAAACTAAAATGTGAAGTACAGGAGAGAAAGAAATATTTTTACAAATAATAGCCAGTCACGTGGTAAAGCGAAGAATAAAAGTAAGATTGAAGGACAAATAGGCTGGTTTAAATATATGCACAACATATACATTTACATAGATACACACAGACAGTTTATTGGGAGGGAAAAAAAACAGGAAATGGAATTAGAGAAAGGAGTAGATAGATTAATGTCGAAAACTGTACCACCCAGTGCAAGATGTCATGCGATTCTCATGGGCGAGCAGACTACGATCGCTATGTGAACTTGAAGTATTCTCAAATTTCCTGATGACATTGTAATCCTGGTGGACGCAACAGCTTAATATAGCAAACACACTCTACCGACAAGAAATGTAACTGAGATGTTCGCGGAAGTTGTTGCATAAACGGTTACCCGTCACACGAAATGGTTTCGTTGGTAAACATATTTGACATAAAAGAGATTACCAGACACACAAGACTTCCTGAGCAATACATTTCCCCTTAGCTACACTACACTTGAAGGTCTTTGACCGCAACATTTTGCACTATCTTGTTCTATCATCATACACCGTAAAGCTGAAACGCTACATTAAAAAAAAACACTTTCACTTATTCTCCCTATTCCCAGATTTACTACACATTCCTATTACTAATGCTACTCCCCACTTCTAAATCTTTACCAGCCAATTTGCATTACGTTCTTCTACCTCTGTCACGACCGATCGTCACTTACATTGAGTTGCCTTGCTCATTTGCAAATCTAAGAAACAAAACAATCTATTTGATTAGAAAACGATTAAGTTGATAGGCAGAAGTTATAGCTTAAATTGTAATAACATCTTTGTTGGCAGTTGAATACTTCGTACAAGAACATGTCAATAACAACAAAATGTTTTTTTCATATGCTTGTATCAATAAATATAACTCACGCAATAGTTAATTATTTGAGAACATTTTGATTTTCGTGTGATGTCACAAAGTGGAAACAAATCCTATAATATATTACATATTAGGAATGATTGGATTGTTGTAGAATTAAGTTATCTTGACCCATGGGCGCCCGATTGGTTGTAGCTGAAGTAGCAGCTTTGGAATGAAAGCAAGCAGATGTGGTGTTGCATTTCAGCGTTGGTGGAAGAAATGAAATGTTTGTGTCGTCCTGTGGCGTGGCGGTTGTTTCTTTGTTTGAGCATGAGATTGCGACCCACTTCTATTTTATTAG
Organism: Megaustenia siamemsis; assembly: GCA_032433765.1. Taxonomy (NCBI): domain Eukaryota; kingdom Metazoa; phylum Mollusca; class Gastropoda; order Stylommatophora; family Ariophantidae; genus Megaustenia; species Megaustenia siamemsis. The sequence goes on along the minus strand of JAVIAB010000051.1, from coordinate 118,131,672 downwards.
AGTCGCTTAGTCTTTGTTGCTTATTGAGGCGGTGAAATACACGATATAACTGAAGGAATATGCGTAAAAGATTATATATTACATCTACAGTGATGCCTCGTAATTCGAACAGCTCTAACTTGGAACGTTTCATAGTTCGAACGCTAAATTCGAGAGAACTTTTTCTGGAGTTAAAACAACGCGTCTACGTTAGAACTGTGCGTGTGGTTTGCAAGAGCAATTAAAAAAAAAAGCTCTTTGTAAATGCAATCGATTAATCTATTAAAATCAGTCAACTCTTGCATTACGCTCGTGCGTTTCCAGCATTGCTTTCGCTTCATTTTGGTGTGTTTGTTATATATATATATAACACCACAATCTATAAAACCATAGCACCCACAAAGGAACCTATAGCATATTTATAGTATCGGCGACTGAAGTGAACAAGAAACATTTATATTGAGAATATTTGCAGAGAGAACATTTAAAGAAAGGGAGAATGAAAGTGCACATGATGAATACAATTATATAAGAAACCAAATACAGAGAAAACTATCCGTAGGTAGTTTGTAAGAGAAACAAAATGTTTTGAAATTTTTAGATTCGAGACAACTCTTTTTCAACTAACTGAGAAGTGTTACTGGATGGAAACAAACGATGAAGTCTTAAAACAACTAAAAATGAAGAGAGAACTACTAAGCACAATTCAAACAAGACAAATGCGATTTTTTGGCCATGTTAAAGACGCAGCCTACTAAAGTAATCCTGGAGGGAAAATACAGGTAAAAGAGGGAGAGGCAGACCAATACTAACATGGACGAGTAACATCAAAAGATGGACAAATCAGCCTATGACAACCTGCACTATCAAAGCAAGAGACAGCAGAATGGCGCTCCATGATAGCCAACCTTCGTTGCGGAGAAGGCACTCGATGATGATCATGACTGGATGGAATAGTTTATTGCATGTTTCTCTCTTAGATAATTGTTATTGTTCTGTGAGTACCATTGTTGTAATGCATGCATTTTAAAGACTGGACCAAACCTCAATATAGCTTAGCCCTGTCTATGACGATGATATAATCATCTAATGATGATTAGGTGCTGGGTGGCAAAGATGACGCCGGCTTCAGGACAGAAAGGACCCAGGTTCAAAGCCCACCAGAAGCGGTGGCGATTAAAAAAAAATATGAAAATTAACCAGCGGTTTCTTTATGACGTTACCGTCCTCTAATCTCTTGGATAGTGATATCCGATGTCTAGCACGCCCGTGTGCAATCGCGAGCTTTACGTTAAAGAATAAAGAACCTTGTGGCAAGTTAAAATCGATAATAATGACCCATACATGTGACGGGTCAAAATTCTCAACAGAAACCTACATATACCGTGGATCCCAGCCGTGCTACGGAGTTCGTGTATGTGGGCCAGGATTATTTTTTGAATTTTCTCGAGGGACATAGCGAATCACTTATGGATTATGCCCAAGTGTACAGTGATGATAGTCTTAACAGCAAACAAACAAACACCGACGAGATCCAAATCTGGTAGTCTTCTGTCACAGCTGAGACGTGTGTTACATACGGGTGTAATATAACATATTGGTGCTGATTGTTCTTTCATTTTATTTACTTCGCTCTTTTGGTCGGTTCTGCGCAATGGATATTCATTCAGGGATTCATATACGATATATATATATATGTAAGTAAAGTAAGCAAAGTACCCCCGTCACGCCAAGTGGCATATAGGGAAATATGGTGTTAGTGATCCTATATTTTACAGACCTTCAGCACATGATTTTTGGGGTAATTTGGTCGGCATTACGCCCGTGCCGCTTTACTTTCCCAGAAAAAAATAAATCCGGTACCATTTAAGGCTGGGTGAACCCGGAAGTCGTCGGTTGGGATCGACCCTACCCCTTGTCCTTTGTAGTTCAGCTCACTAACCACTGAGCTATCGCGGCTCCGATATATACGTCTTAAGCGAAAATATACTGGATACAGTTTTGACATGGAGACTGTTTTGACATGGAGACTTTGAGTGAGTTGAAATTATTATTGTTCCTGAGTGTAGTGAACACTACGAGTAGTAGACACTTCCAAGCCTCCACCAAATGTTCCCCCCATTCTATGAACATTGATCGCTGGGGAAACTCCAGCTCGCCAGCCTCATAATCGAACACAGCCACAGCAGAAACGATACCACGTTGTGGCCATAGTATCGTACCTGCCCTGACTATAAACCCGCCCAGAGCAGGGTTGCCAATTTGGCTTTTTTAGGCCAAATTCCACAAATCTGGCTTTTTTGGTTTTTGTTTGGCCTAAAGAAATTCTTTGGCTTTTTTGGTTTTTGGCTTATTCCTGGCTTTTTTTTCTAAACCAGTAGTAAAAAAAAAAAGTATAAACCACAATTTCAGTAAAAGTTCTTTAAAAATATAATTATTTTGCTCCAAAAATGCATCAAATCATCTGACTTTAAGAATTTGGCGCACTTTTGCAAATTACTTTCACTTTCAGAATCCATAGGTCTTAATTCTTAATGTTTCATTCTAGGAATATTCTTCAAAATCAGGGTTGCCAATTTGGTCCTCGACTTTGCTGATGACATAGTTCTCATCAGCAGTCAGATAAAAACGATGCAGGAAAACACAAATGAACTATCATCAATAGCCAGCAAAATTGGGCTTGAGGTCAATCATGAAAAGACTAAAGTCATGAAAAGTTTAATTCCAACAAGTGACAAAATATACATGGAAAACAAACCAGTAGAAGAGATCGATCACTTTATCTATCTTGGAAGTCACATTGATCGAGAAGGGGATACGAGCAAAGAAATTAGAATCAGACTGGCTAAAGCAGCAATGTCTTCAGAAGCCTTGAAAGTTGTGGAAATCAAAACTCATTAGCACAAACACAAAACTTAGGCTATTCAAATCAAATGTACTATCAACCCTTACATATGCGTGTGAAAGCTGGAAAACAACAAGAGATATAGAAACAAAGTTGAACGCATTCGAAATAAATGTCTAAGGAAAATACTTGGTATAGAATGGAACGAATTCAAAACAAACGAGGAAATTAGAGAAATCGCCAATCAACCACTAATATCTTCAGTAATAAAGAAAAGACGATGGTCATACGTTGGACATGTGATGAGAAGAGATAATAATCGAATAGCAAAGCAAGCCCTCATATGGGAAACAACAGGTAAAAGAAAAAGAGGAAGACCCAGGGAGACACTGAGAAGAACATTGATGAGAGAGGCAAGAGCAGCAGGAATCGGCTCCCTCAATGAGATAGAACTGCTTGCACAGAACAGAGACAGATGGCGAGATTGATAAATATCTTTAAAAGAAAACTGCTAGAACAAAAATTCATATAGGAGAAGGTGTATCTTGTCTACGCCTATGGGCCGGTTACGGCTCGAAAGGTCAATAGATAGATAGATAGAAGCTACCGTCAAATATAGGATTTTTACTATCAGAAATACCGCAATGGTTTTCCCACAGTAGCCTAAGACGAGAAGCCTACAAAGAATTATTACAGTGATGAATACACCTACAGAATATGAGTCAAACCAGAACTGCTCCACTGCCTTTTGAGAAAACCATCAGCTACTCGATGGCTTGTGCGAGGAAAAGTTATGTTTAATATTCTGATGAATTGGGAAGAGCTAAAGGCTTATTCATGAGTACTGAATTAGCCCAGTCAAAGTTTGACACAAAATACAAAGCACGATTGTTAAAGGACATGATGTTAGATTATAACAATTACTTTTGTTTTTTTTTCGCAACACCCGTTGTGCAGGAATTTGAAAGACTCAATGGCCTTTTTCAACAAACTAAAGCTGATCCTCATGAACTGTGTCAAGAATTATTTTTACAAAAGGCAAGTCTTCAGAACAGATTGTATGATACAAATGGACAAAGAAAGGATATAAATCAAGTTGATTTTGGTATCAAATTTTTAACAGAATGTAATACGTTCCTACAAAAGAACAACAACACTGACGCTCATCACGAAATTAAAAATGTCAAAGAAAGATGTATGTGTATGCTAGAGGAAGCTCTCAATCAAATAACATGTAGACTTCCTTCGGCGAGTAATATATTTCAAAATCTATCAAAGCTGAGTCCACGGATATTTTAAATCAAGCTTCGAGAGCAACGTTTTCAGACTTACCCTTCTTACACCTAGCAGGAAGTAACATCAGCACTATTGAAGAACAATACAGAAAAATTATATTGATTGATTGGAAAGAAGATACCATGTTTAAGAAAGATGGACTTCCTACTGACAGTGAACAGTTTTGGATTGGCATACATCAGCATCAGTCATTCAAAGAGTTAGCCAACTTTGCCTTACTTGTCTGATCACCCCATGCAGCAATGCCATAGTTGAAAGAATTTTCTCCATTGTAACGTCAGTGAAGACAAAAGCAAGGAATAAGATGCAACTGCATTTGCTTGACTCTATTGTCAGGATAGAGCAGAACTGTTGCTTTCAAACAAATTTGTAAAGACTTCATCCCATCAGCAAAAATGCTCAAAGAATTTACATCAGAGAATTGTATGCTGTAGAATCAGGTAGCTCTGATGCGATGACGTTAATAATCTTGATCTGGAGAGTTTCATGTGATGTGAGTATAGCAGAAATGTTTGGCCTTTTTTTTGGCTTTTAATTGACTATTTGGCCTAATTTGGCTTTTTTTCAACACTTTTTGGCCTAAAATCCAAAAATATATCTGGCAACCCTGGCCCAGAGTCCAGATGTCGTCTGCTTTATTTTGAGCCTGATGGGGATAGCACACACAAGCCCGTCGCTTTCTTTTGGATTATGTGTGTTTCTTTTATTTGGATTTCTGTTCTTTATTGCCGTTTTCCATCAATATTGCAGATATTTTACGGTAAAAATACGTTTGATATGTTTTCTTAAGTATAATTATCTGTAGTAGCCCAGACCTTTTATTTCAAATCTCCATTATTTAAGGGCGTGTGCCGATAGGCCATGATCTGTCCTGGATAAACTCTACGACTGCAGTGTTGTGTTGTGACTGGATTATATCTATTATTATAAATTATTTGTTATTATATGTTGTATTCATTTATTAGACGTGTATGCTTTTTTCTGGATAGTGACAAGCAAATATAGTGCAAATTATTAGTGTTGTCAGTTTTTTTCTCTCCTAAATTATTGAGAACGAGTGGTTGCGAATGAATTAAAGTAGTTAACACAGTTCAAGTTATTATTTATTATTATGTTCAAAATGTGCGGGAAACACCAGACACATCAGTATGGTTACAGTATGTAGTATGATGTATCAGTTCCCCACTTCCACTAAAATTTAAAGGAAAATAATGTTAATTCCCATCACCCACAACTTCGTGATAGAAATGTGCAGTCTTGTTCTCTTGTTAATTAATTAAATAATTTCTACACTTTGTACTTTGTACAAGAGATGGCGGTAGTAATTTTAATCATGAATCTTGTTTTTGATTGTCTCCAGCTCAAACTAAAATTAAACATAGTCCATAGAGTTCATAGAGTATAATTATAGAGAAATGTTCGTACTTTTGTGCTCCATTTAATACTATATATATATTTGCAGTGCTATATCAGAAATTCACATGTATAATATTAAATATACTGATCACAATTTCTGCACATTATATATAATATATATATATATGGTAAATAAATAAGGTGGCTTTAAAAATGTAATACTCGTTCTTGATCTGTTTCCAAGACAAGCTGGAGGGCAGTGATGGACTTCTTAGTCTAAGTTGATGAAGGGCAAACTAACAATAGTACATCATTCTAGGTATCCACCCATCTTTTTCTATATGCCTATTAAAAAAAAAACATTATGATATTATTATAATATTATTATTATTATATTATTATTATAAACTTTATGGATAAAAACAGTCTAAATCCTCCACCGTACCCTAATTATTATTTTAAGAGTTTGGTGGTATATTAAGTGTCGCCAATTGCTGCTTTATTACCGTCATTTATGGTTACTGATGTTTCGTTTCTGTTTGTAGTTCACATTAATAGTTGTTTAAATAATTATGTTGTAATGTTCAACTTTAATAAGTATATGTCTTATGGCATTGATTGGATGTAACTTAGTTCCTTTCACAACAAAACGTCTTTTAATATGATAATCTCATTTCTTCGTGTGTTCTTTTTTTTGTTTGTCCAATAACTTTAACATACTGTTTGATATTATGACATCTATCTGCTATGTTTTTTTCTGTCAGGCTAACCCCAATTTTTTTCCTGTCAAGTTGTCCCTGTTCTGTTCGTTTTCACAGATCTTCTTTCAGATGTTGCAGTCAATATGATACAGCAAGCTAATGGTGCATGTTTTATTTGTATTCATTTAGCACTGATTATTTGTTTTTTTCCCCTTCTTCGAGAGCTTGAGTTTACAATAAAACTGCCGTAAAAAAAGTGGTTATGGAAATATTTTTTCGAATGGTAATGTTTCGTTATTACTTCTCTGTTATCGAATATGCATTTTTTTAACGAAAATATTCGAAATTAATGTAAACATTTCTTGTTTAAGTAACCATGTGCATGTATAGTTTTTTTTTTGTTTCTTGAAAACCAATCATTTTGAATTAGTAATGGTTAGTTTACCAATTCTGACCTATGGAAGCGAATCATGGACAGTAGACAAACAAATGAAAAGACTATTAGAGGCCACAGAGATGGGATTTCTCAGAAGAATGTTGAAAGTTCCCTGGACAGCTAAAAAAGACCAATGAGGAAGTTCTCAAAGAGGCCAACACAAAAGGGAACTCTAAAAAACATCAGAAAGAAGCAATCAACATTTTTCGGGCACATCATGAAAAGAGAAAGTTGGAATACTTGGTTACAACTGGCAAAATAAAAGCAAAGAGGGAAAGAGAGATCGCGGGCGACAAGAGAGAGAAATACTGGATAGCTTGGTGTCATGGCATGGAAAACAGTCAACAAACAGAACTGATTACGATGCACTGTAGATAGAAGATTGTGGAGGGACATGGTCACCTACGCCAACTGGTATGGCACATGATGATGATGAATTTTAGTTAGGGGTAAATTTTCCCATTGCCAAACTATGGCTATAGCATATAGCGGTACTTATTTTATGTGTCCCTGTTAAGTTTTAATCTTCCCCTACGGGAGTTTTTTATCAATGCAACGGAAGAGGTTTAAATGACACGATTTTTCACGGTTTTTAAGAATAATCTATATGTTTATATTTATGTAACATATACCATTATATATGACATTTTAGATAATTGTACAAGGTATTGGATTTCACCAATACCAAGATGATACAAGACATGTAAATAGAATATGGTTTGATGACGGTTCACACCGATCAAATTGAGAGTGACGCACTATGCGGCGAAACGTACGCCACTAAAAATCGGCGTGACGCGCAGTGCTTCGAAACGTACGGAAAGAGTTAAGGATAGAATCTATAGCTTAGTGTAAGAGAACTACGTATAGTGGGTGCTCAGAGTGTGTATTTTATAGTGCCTGCGCAAAGTACTGTGAAATGAACACCTCCAGTGCTTGCGTGCAACACCCACCAGGAATTGTCCTTGGGCTAGATCAAAAAGCTAGTAGTAGCTCGTGTTCCATTTCTAGTACCAAGTATTTTATTATAACTATACCCAAGTACAATGATAATAACAAATCAGATGGCAAAGAATTGTCACTAGTATGGCAATATGCCTTAGCTTCTCCCTGTTATACTTGGAAATTGAAACATTGATATCCTCACAAATGAGGGAGATAGAAAAACTCAGATTCAAAAGGTGAAATCTATAAGGAAACAAAAAAATAGCTTACAAAATGGATAAAATGATTTCTTGATCAGAAGATGGGTGCAAACAGAGGCATTCTACTAAATCTATTTCTTAGAAATTAAACAATCAACTTCAGAATAAGAACTGCCCAGTGCAAATTCAGCTACCTTGTACACAAGAAACTTAAGTACATTTTGGTAAACAGACTTATTCTCAAATTGGAGAAAAAAAACAGTAGTAGAAATCTTTCAGGATGTCGTCATCACGAAAGAAGCAGAGTGTTGTTCTCTATAAAGACAGGCGATATGGTGGCATGGCAAGGTAACCTGAGACAGACCATCATTTCAATTATAAAACGTTGCTGTTATTAGGAGCCGTGGTGGGCTAAGTGATTAGTGCTCTCACTCTTGATCGGAAGGATGATCCTGGTTCAATTACCAAAAATGGATAAGTCTCAGGGTCACTCAGCCTCTAGAAATGAGTGCCCAGAGATTTCTTCGGAAGTAAGAGCAATCTGGTCTTCTTCTTCTACCTTTAGCTCCCAGTGGAGCATAGGTCTTCAAACAAACACTTTCCAAGTCGTTCTGTTTTTTGCAATTCTTTTAAGATCATTCCATGTCTTCCCCATCATCTTCATCTCTGCTCAATCTGTCTTCTCCAAGAATTCCTTGGTCTTCCTCTTTGTCTTTTTCCCCGGGGATTCCAAAAAGGGCCTGTTGTGTAATACTCTCGGTGGTTTCCGTAGTGTGTGTCCTATCCATCCGCCCATCGTCTTCGCTGTATTTCTTTATCCACTGGTATTTGACCGGTACATTTCCATAATTCCACGTTTGTGACTTTGTCCTGCCATTCCATCCCTTTATCTGCGCAAGCATCCATTAATGAAAGTCTGTACTTTCATGATTGTCAATTTTGTTATTCTCCATGTTCACAGCATATAATAGAAACCGACTTAACCATTGGAGTTGAAATTTGTATTTTTGTATTTAGCCTAATTTCTTTGGATTTTCCATATGTTTCCCAGTGCAATGAAAGCTCTCTTGCTTTTGATATCCTTATTTTGGTATCGTTTTCTGTTCCTCCCTCTTTATCTATATTACTGCCCAGATATATATAAGATTGTACGTCTAGTAGAGGTATTTCTCCTAGTTTTATTTGGTTATTGGCAACTGCATTAATTCTCATAATGTTGGTCTTATCTCTATTAATCTTTAGTCCTAGCTGTTTGTGATCTCTCATCTAATATACTCATTTATCTGCATCTGTTGGTGGCTGTGTGATAGGAGAGCTATGTCATCAGCAAAGTCTAAATCATCAAGTTGTTTGGTCAGTGACCACTGGATCCCCATTTCTGTTGTTTTGAGTTAATTTCATAATCCAATCTATGGCCAGTAGAAAGAGAAATGGAGACAGAAGGCATCCTCCTGGCCTTACTCCTGTTCTTATTTCAAATGCTTCTGTAAGCTGTCCTTCATGCACCACACTACATTTTGTTCCTTCCTACATTGTTTTTATCAGGTTAATAAACTTTATGGGGATTCCATAATGACTCAGCAACTTCCAAAGCATTCTTCTGTCTAAACTATCAAATGCCTTTTCGTAATCTATGAATCCAATATAAAGTGGGGATTTTAGTTCTAAACTTTGTTCAAACTATTATACGTAGAGTAGTTATTTGATCAGCACTGATCTGTTCTTCCTAAAAACCTGCTTGTTCATCTCTCAAGTGTTTCTCTATAGCCTCTTTTAGTCTCTCCAAGAATTATTCGCCTAATATTTTTCCTGGCACTGATAGTAGCATAATTCCCCTATAATTGTGCACTCCTGTAAACTTCCTTTCTTGGTAGTTGATCATATACCTTTCTCTCCAGTCTTTAGGTATTTTCTTCCCTCTCCCAAATTTTATCCAATAGATTATGTAACAATCTTGGTAGAGGTGATAATATCTGCTTTGATGGCTTCCGAAGGAATTTCATCTGGTCCTGTGGCTTTACCATCTTTTAACAGTTTGATGGCTTTCATTATTTCTTCTTTGCTTGGTTTTCCGCAGTTAACGTGTAATTCTTCTTCTGCTGGTAGTATATCTGGAGGATTATTGAGCCAGGTCTGTTCAAAAGTTCTTCAAAGTGCTCCTTCCATCTCTCCATTTGTTCCTTTAATTACTAAGCAGATTTCCTTTTCTTATCTTGATAAAGGCGTTGATCTGTTTGTATTTTCCACCTAATTTCTTTGTGCTGTTGTACAGTTCTTTCATATTCCCTTTATTTGCTGCTTCTTTCTGCCTCTTTAGCTAATTCATCTATATATTTCCTCTTATCCCTTTTAATGCATCTTCTCACTTCTTATTTCACCTCTGTGTAAGCTCCTGTGTCTTGGCTTTATTACTTCTTGTTTTGCTTTTATTTATGTCTGCTTTCTTGTTTCTTTCTTTCTTTAATTTTATCCAGGGTCTCTGCTGTTCATCCATGCCTTATTCTGGCGTTTCTCTTTTCCCCAGTGTTTCTTCGCATGTCTCTTTCCATATATTTTTTACCTGTTTCCAATGATCTTCTATATTTATAGTATTTTTAGTTGTTGGAGGACTTGGTATTTGTTTGATATGTGAACTGCGAAATTTATCTTTAATTCCTTGTTCTTTAATAAAACCCTACATTGAAATACGTTCTGCCCTTATTCGTTGTAGTATACCTTTTTTAATTTAATTTTAAGTTTGGCTAACAGAAGATGATGATCAGAAGCTATATCTGCCCCTCTATATACTTTTACATCCTGTAAGGATGACTTAAACTTATTATTAATACATATGTGATCAATTTGATTTTCCGTTCTATGATCTGGTGACACCCATGTAGCTTTGTGTGTATTCTTTATGTTGGAATATTGTCCTCCTAGGCTTCATTTGATTAAGGGCGCAGAAAATTCACAAATATCTCTCCATTCTCGTTTATATCTCCAAGTCCATGTTTTCCCCATAATCTCTTCAAAGCCTCTGTTGTTCTGATCCTACCTTAGCATTTAGGTCTCCCATCAAGATTATAATATCCTTGGCTCGTCTTGCATCCATCTGGCATTGTAGCTGTTTATAAAAATCATCTTTAAACTGAGTCATCTTTATCGTTGGTTTGTGCATAGCATTGTATAATGTGTAATTTTATTTTGTTTTTGGTTGTTCTAAATGTTGCTCTCACCAGTCTTGGTCCCCACTGCCTCCCATTCTATTAGTGTCTTCTGTGCATTCTTTGATAGCATTATAGCTACCCCTTTCGCTATGTTGTGCTCCTGGTTCCCTGGTGTCCTGATGATAAAATCATCTCCCCTGTATTCAATTTATTCTCTCCGCTCCCAGCCATTTGTTTCACACATTCCCAGAATATCTATCTTGTAGTTGTTCATTTCTGCTGCCACTTTGCCGCTTTTCCCTGTGTTCGTTAAGGGTACGAACATTCCAGGTGCCAATTCTGGATTGATTTCCTGGTAGA